>ONZH01000946.1:0-45351 GCA_900303285.1 Rhinella marina
CATGTTGATTGGCTGAAAAAAGGCGGCTAACATGCAGGAAGAGGAAGTTGCCATTTCCTCGAGGATTGCGATATGCTCGTCCGAGTAGCGAGCATATGCGAATACCCTAATGCTCGAACGAGCACCAAGCTCGGACGAGCATGTTCGCTCATCTCTAATTACTACATTACACACACTCCTGTTCACTGATTACAATTGACAGACAGAAAAATAAAAAAAGGCTTGGCTTGTTTGGGCAACAAGCCTGTACATTCTACCTTAACATAGGCAGTGGAAATTATATATGTGCTTTGTATGACTGCCCCGGGGACGGGGTATATCAGCATAGAGTGATAGGTAAAATAAATACAACAGACTGCAGTGGTGTATAACAATGTCTGCTAATATAACTTGTACGGGAGGCAGAGGCAGTGTAAAAAAATTTGTATTTTTATTTTTAAATATATATAACACATATAAATATTTTTTTTTTGTAGGGGGGGACTAAAGGCTGATGATCCAAAACAAACTTAACAATACTAAAAAGAACTACTAGTAACGTTAACTAACAACAGCTACTCTCCTACTAAGCATAGAAAACGGAGGCGGAGGTAGACAACAGTGTTTGGTTTTGATATAGGGTTTTGGAGACTTCGGGTTCGCACAGCCCATGACATGACACAAGACATTTGGCTGTAAAATTATGGCCCGGCTGACAGCAACAGTGGGAAGACACTCAGACTATTCTGCCCTGCAAGGCCTGATCTAATCACCACCAGTATCAGCAAGAGGAGTATGAAATTCGGATGTAATCCAGCCATTATTCATTTTTATAAAGGTATTTTTTTGAACACTGCCCGGTGACAGATTTGTCCTTTTGGGTGTCACCCACCCCCACCCAGCAGCACTAAAAACCCTCTCTGACATGACACTTGAGGCTGGGCAGGAAAGAAGCCCTAGAGCATAGTGGGACAGTTCCGGCCACTGTTGGCCTCAGGGAGGCTGTCCTCTATAACCGCCGGATTATAAGGTGGGCTTCGGTGGCTTCTTTTTTTAGATATTGCAGAAGGGACACCACTAGGAGGGAACACTGAAGCCCGAGAGGTGGCAGAAAATGACGGGTTTGCTTGAGTGGAATGGTAGAGCAGGACGAGTCTGACGCCTGGCTACATATGGATACTGTATCAGCAGATGACAGCAGATCATCCGGCTGAGAATGAGATGAGCGTGCCATCCACTCCACTACCTCATCTACTTTCTCCTCCACTACAAATTTGCACCTCGGTGGGTTAGCCTGGTGGAACAACGGCCAATTAATGCGAATACTACTAGTAGATGCTCCGGCTACAGGTCTTTTGGCACTGCTGCCCTGTGCCACCTTCTCCTTTTTTTAAAGCTCAAAGTCTGGCTGGAACTGGACCCCTTTTGCTTATCCATTCCAGACATTTTTCAATTCACTCTGTGGCCCTGCAGCTGGTCTTTGTCCCTGTATCTCCCTGTCTCTCCCTATCTCTCCCTGTCTCTCTCTCCCTGCTTGATTAAATACTAGCCCTGAACTGGCCCTGCAATTGCCCTGCAGTATCCCTGATATGTGTAATATGGATTCGCAGAGCTATTATATCAAATTTTCACAAAACAGGTCTCAGAACTTCACACTCAGTGCTTCTGCTCGTCTCGGCAGTCGCAGCAGAAGTGATGCATCACTGGCTTACCGAGCCTGAGCCAATCAGAGCAAGCCCTGCCCACTAGGTCAGGTGACCGCTTTCTTCCCGGGCTTTTGCGCACGATAAACGAACTAACAGTAAAAGTTCGCTAATGAATTGAATTCGTACGCAACAGCGTATACAGTAAATAGCGTATAATTTACAGGAAAAACTATATAGCGAATGCGTACAAAGCCGAAGCGAATCACCTAATATTCGGATTCGCTTTGCAGCTAAAAAATCCCAAGATTCGATACGAATCAACGAATCGACAAATCGATTCGCTCATCTCTAATCCTAGAGAGCTGAGACCCGGTCTAAAACCTTCCCGGACACCTGATGTACCTGTGTGCCGAATTTGGTGAAAATCGGTCCAGTAGTTTGGTCGCGTATAGAGAACAGACAGACAGACAGACAGAAACTCATTTTTATAATATAAGGAGACTATCAGAAGGACCCAGCTTTGCCCGGGTATATTTCATCTATTTAATTTAATGTTTCTGTGTGTTGTTGTCCCACCCATCCCTGCAGCTGACAAAAGTTGATTTTTACCTTAATTTTTGCAATCTCCGTTGGCTGCGGAGTGGGAGGGGCGTGGCCTGACCAAGTCGGGGGCGTGGCTTAGCGAGACTTGGGACAGGGGTTAAGTCTAGAGTTGAGCGAACGTGCTCGTAACGAGCACTGTACTGCTCGGATCCCCTGCGCTTGCATGGCCACAGCCATCCGGATCCGTCCTCCTCACCCGACTGCAAGTCAGTGGGGACGGATCCGTTTGGTATGACACACTCCTGTTTCATACCAAACGGATCCGCCCCCATTGACTTACAGTCAGGTGAGGACGGATCTGGATGCCTGCGGCCATGCGTGCGCAGGGGATCCGAGCAGTACAGTGCTCGTTACGAGCACGTTCGCTCAAAGCTAGTTAAGTCCTTCTTTTCAGGGTGGCCTGAATTACAGGTCAATGCCATGGTAATATATGAGGACACGCAATAAGTATCAGTGGAAGAAAAGAACTTTTATTACTACTGAACGGTCTTAGTCTAAAATTAGTCTAAAACATAAGTTATATTTATGGTAACCGGAATACCCCTTTAACAGTGTCATCCACTGCGCTCTGCCCCATTAAAGCACTGAAGAGAAAGGGCTGGGTTGTTATGTAAACCTGCACTAAACCTGTGTGTGTCTGTGGAGAGTATGGCCGTTGGGATTTGAAGAGAAAGACTTCCAGGCTAATATTGGCTAATGCAGGTCATATTTTGGGAATATCTCAGGAACGGTACGTCCTAGAGAGCTGAGACCCAGTCTAAAACCTTCCTGGACACCTGATGTACCTGTGTGCCGAATTTTGTGAAATTCGTTCCATAAAGAACAGACAGACAAACGGACAGACAGACAGACAGAAACTCATTTTTATAATATAAGGGAATATGATATTGACAGATGGACATTGATTTAACATTGGAGTACATTTAATCAGGTTACAATCAGTGAGAATCAGAAGCTGTGTAAAACTTCTAGGTGATGTCTAGATTGGAAGGATAAAGAAGATCCTTTTGTTTCAATCAAATGCAAAAATGTAGACCTTAGTTTATCTAGGCCAATGGAGTCTGTGTGGCTGGGAGAACAATGGATAATGGTTTATGTCCAGAGCAGTTTCTGTTTATGGTAAAGGTGTCTATTGTCTGTCACCTAGGGTCTAAACAGAAGTGGCCAGACAAGAATTTTCCCTCCACATTTTAAGTTATACAACTGCCTCCGCTAAAACAGGATTAGACAATCAACCAATCAGAATATGAGTTTAGTTT
Organism: Rhinella marina; assembly: GCA_900303285.1. NCBI lineage: Eukaryota > Metazoa > Chordata > Amphibia > Anura > Bufonidae > Rhinella > Rhinella marina. The sequence continues at coordinate 3,488 of ONZH01000946.1, forward strand.
AAAACAGTCAATAGACTTATTGGAATCCAGTACTAGCAAATTACGTCTGTCCTCCATGTATTAGTCAATGGGTAAAAATGGTATAAGAAAGAAGGTTGAAGGATGGTTATGGGGAATCAAAGAAGAGAAAGAATGAAATGATGGACTGAGAGGTATGAATTGATAAATGAGCTGAGGTAGCATCATTCTGGGTATCAGTAGGCTCATTCATCTTAACCCCCTAACTGTTTTGCCAGAGTGGAGCTGTAGCAGTGGGAAAAGTAGCTACCTGGGGGGGGGGGGCTACTTTAGATGCTGCTACCTCCTGAATGGTAGCAGCTAGAAATATGGTCTTGTTTGAAAGCAGACATTCAAAGCTTTCCAAAAATACCAAAATGACAGCAATATGTTCAGGACAGAGAAAGATATCACTGATAGAAATCGGGATGCTGTGAATGAAGCTGAAAATTAAAGTAAAAACAGGTTTCACTTGTTATTATTCTAACAGTAATTTCTCCTGTGTTTCTTGGACCTTAGCTGTCATTGGTCTTGTATTAAAGGTTGGACTGTCATCTTTAAGACAAGACCAGTTGCTTGTTTCTAACTGCTACCATTGAGGAGGTATCAGCATACAAAGCAGCCCTCCCCCCTCCAGTTAGCTGCTTTTCACACTGCTGGAGCTGCACTTGGGCAGAACAGTTAGGTGGTTAAAGGGGTTGTCCGAGTTATTTTTTTGTTCTTTATATGTTTCTAACTTGTCAGGTATAACAACTTTCCCATATACTTTGTGTTTCTAAAGCTGCTGGTTTCTCAGAGTTGACTGAGGGTCACATGACCTGTGATGTCACCTTATCTCTCTGCTCTGTGATGTTTCGTTCACAAGCCTCAGAGTTCAGATAAGAGTCTGTACACGAGACGTCACTGGCCACGCCCCCTTTCTTTGCGGGCTGCTATCTGCTGTCCCTGGTTTCCTTCAGATAAAACATTAACCCCTTCAGCCAGAACACACTGAGGGCTCAAGGCTTTACAACAAACAGTAGCTGCAGCAGTGAGAGGAGACAAATGCTGGGCAAGGAGCTATAGAGGAATTGTACAAGAACAGGTAGGGAGAATTTCCTGTGTGTATTAGCAATGTCATTGTACAGCTGGGACTTGTAGTCCTACACATACAACATGCTGCTACGTATTCTAGCAGGCAGACATGTCACTCAGCACTTGTATTCATTCCCTTTGCAGAGAGGGGGGGGGAGGGGCTGAGATTGTTGTTATTGCATGTAAACAAAGACCAGAAGGGAACCAGGGAAATTAGGAAATATGGATTTTTTTTGCCTAAAACTTGCTTAACTTAGTTATATATTGCTGCCCATCAGATTTACAGTGCTATATATTTTTTGTCATAACTCGGACAACCCCTTTAAGAGCTATAACCTTTCTGTATCTGGGTCTGATAATCGGAATAAAGCTTAATCTCTGGAAGAGAACCAAGGATTGCTGCGTTCATCATTCATCAATTTTTATCCACATTCGCCTTTAACAACAGAACCCTGCCCAGGACATGAGCCCCCCAGCCAACCGGACTGGCAACTGTAGTCGCAACTATTGGGTCCACCATCCTCCAAGGGACTCCCTGGATGAGATTGTCTCGATCCAACCACCATTTTAGGGAACTGCATGTCTGTCTGGAAACTACAAACTCCTTGTCTAACTCCTCCATCCTTCCTTACCCTGCCTGGAGAATCTCCCATTGAAGGCTTTTGGTGTGATCCTGAGCCCATGGAACCGCTGGGATGCAGGAGGTTAAAGTTCCAAGAGCTGACATGTCCTTTCTGATAGACAGACAGGGATTCTGAATAAGCAGATCTACTACTAACCTTACTCTCCGAATCTTTTCTGGAGGCAGAAAGGATTTCTGAGAAGCAGAGTCCAGTAATATGCCCAGGAACTGTTGAACCTTTTGAGGAATCATTCTGGACTTCTCCGTATTGATCCTCCATCCTGGGGATTTCAGAATGGAGATCACCTTTTCCATCTGGGTGAGACAGGACCGTTCGGACTGAGCTATAATCAAGAAATCGTCCAGGTATGGCACGAACATGATGTCCCTCTCTCTCTTATTTGGGCTGCCATTTCTGCTACGAGTTTGTGAAAATGTGAGGAGCCATGGAGATCCCAAAGGGTAGAACCTGGAACTGAAAATGCCTTAGACATCCCCGTATCTTCAGTGCTACTCTTAAGAATCTCTGGTGAGTTGGGCATATTGGGAGATTATAATATGCATCCCTGATGTCCAGGACCACCATATAACAGTCCTTGTATAGGAGGTTAACTCCCGACTTTATCGTTTCCATCTTGAACTTTCTGTAAACTAAGAACTTGTTTAATCCTTTTAAATTTATGATGATTCTGAAATCTCCATTTGGCTTTTTTACAAGAAAAAGGCTGGAGTAGAACCCCATACCTTCTTCTGAGGACATGAGATAAGCGCACCTTTTAGAACCAGCTTCTCTACTTCCTTTTCTAGAACCTTTTGAGCCTGCTGGCCCGCCTCTGTCACTAAAAATTTTTCTGGGGGAAGAATTCCAGTCTGAATCCTTCACTTAAGGACTGAAGAATCCATGCACTGTTTGTAATCTTGTACCAGGCTGGCAGGAAGTCCAAAAGTCTTCCTTCCACCCTGGCGGCATTTTGGCAGAGGTGGTATTTTGGTTTCTGAACAAGAAACCTCTAGATTTGGAGGAAGAAAATTTCCACTTGGAATCTCTTTTATTCAGGCTTTTTTCTCTACTGGAAAATCTTCTATTCTGGCAAAAGGAGGGATTTTGCTTACGAAAGGTAGCGGGAAACCCGTTCTTCCTATCTCCTACCTTCTCCAGAATAACATTTAAGGCAGATCCAAACAAGTATTTTCCCTCACACGGAATATTACATAGCCTTTTCTTAGACGCCACATCTCCTGATCAATTCTTAAGCCAAAGGGCTCTACAAGCCGAATTAGCCAGAGAAGATGAACAAGCAGATAACCTAACCGCATCTGCGGAAGCGTCCGCCAAAAAGTCAGCTGCCTTGGCAATAACAGGGATGGCTTCTAACAACTGGTCTCTAGGAGTCTTATCCCTGATCTTCTAACTGCTTAAGCCATAAAATAAGGGCCCTAACAGTACATGTGGTTGCGATATTTGGTTTAAGGGAAGCCCCCACTGATTCCCAGGAAGCTATCTGCTTTCTTGTCCGTAGTATCTTTAAGTTGCCCTAGATCATCAAAGGGCAATGAAGACCTACATGGAATCTTAGCAATTGGCACATCAATTTTAGATGCGCAGTCTCAGAGTATTGAATCTGTTGAGTCAAAGGGGTTTTTGCGCTTGACCGATGAGGGAATAAAACTGCACTTATCTGGATTCTTCCACTCGTTCGTTATCATGGCTGCTACATTCTTGTGAATGAAAAAAGATCTCTTTTTTTTCTACCCTCCAACCCTTCAAACATAACATCCTGACTGATCTCACTTCCCTAGGATCCTCAATATTCATTGTAGCTCTGGCTTTTAGAAGTTGAATAACGTCCTACATGGGGAAGAACGGTCTACCACCCCATCCTCATCGGAGGACGAATTGGGTAGAGCTTCACCACTTTCTATCACTAATAAATCTTCATCTGAACTAGAGATGTCCCAATAATCTTGCGTAGGAGATCTGTCTTTGCTTTTATGTGCTACTTTTTTAGACTTAAGGGCATTACCCACTTTATCTCTAATCAGCTTTTTAATACACTTGAACATTGAGGGCGACTCTTCCACTATAGTGTTTTCTATGCAGGAGCGATATAGTAGCTTAACATAGGAGGGTGGTAATTTGGCTTTACATATCCCACATTCCTTATGCTTTGATTTAGCTTTCCTGGGTTTATCCTAGAAAACAATATATCATCATAAACCCACATGTCAAAAAGGGGAAAAATAGACCCCTGCCGTACATATCCTACAACCATACCACAGGTGCAGGGGTAGATGGGTCCTTCTGTGCCTCTCTAGCATCCTCCATGCCTCCAGTCCAATACATGCCTCGGATCCGGTCCCTCCTGACAAGGATCCACAGGCTGCTCTAGCTGGGATTTAAATTCAAATCTCCCACGCTCCAGCACACAGGGAGACAAGGTATCGTGAGATCCATCACTGGCCATCTTTTCACAGATTTAAGCATGGACACGAGGACGTGTGAATGAGGCTTAAGTCTATGTACAACTGAACAGATTAATTCCAGAAAAACGTGGGTAGATCTGGCATTCCTTTACTAACTCAGAACATAGTAGAAAAATGTTAAAACCACTGTTGCCTATGTGTTTTGGGCATGCAAGTCCTTCTTAATAGCATACAAAGCATAATCAACTTTTTCCTGCAATTCTTGAATGAAAACACTTCCTGAAAACACTTGAATGTCCTGTATTTTCTTAAAGACTTCCAAAGGTGGCATTTTTACAGCAAAAAAACACTGAATAACACCTCTAAAAGTGCAAAAGTTCTGAAATAGACAGCAAAAAATCTTGGGCTTCCATGCTTGCAAATGTGATATGCTATACCTTTGGCCACAGGTACTGTAGATCACTCAAATTGTCATGGTCATGTGAATGCATTCTAAGGCATCGGTCACCCATAGACTATTGGGCCTGGGCTACACTGCAACTTTTTGTAGTGCAACTGATTCATTTTAACTATTGAATGGTAGCTGCATTCCACAAGTCTGCATTCAACTGAATTCAGTCATGCTACAAAAAGTCACAGTATGGCCCAGGCCTGGGCTAGAGCCACACAGCAACATTTTTTGTAATGATGTCACACTGTGACATGCGACATACTGTCACACGACAGTCTCACAAAAATCCATCTTGGATCACATGTGATAGGATTAGATACACAGCTCAGCAGATAGTATCATCCATGATAGAATTAGATACACATCTCAGCAAAGCATATCACACATGGGTTAGATACACAGCGAAACAGACAATGCCACACATGATAGGATTAGATACACAACCCTGTAGACAGTATCACATAATGGATACAGAGACTCAACAGACAATATCTGTATTGTAAGGTTTTTGTGACTGATTGGTTCTCCCCTTTAATTCTGTTTAATACTTTGTATAATAGTTTATAAGTTTCCTTTGTAATGAAGTGGGTTAGAGAGAGAGTACCCATCCCCCAATTCTGCTGATAAAACCACATTCCTGAGTGATCTCAGAATAATGGAGGAGGGGCTAACAGGTTAAAACTCTGCTACCCACTTTGTCTCAGGAGACTCCACCAGGCCTCCATCTAAATAGGATGTGAGTATGACCCTATTTCTCTTGTACACCCTGGGGTGTCGGTCATGTGTTACAACAGGGGTAGACAGCCATGGGTTATAGCATGATCGACGGAGTCTCCACCCCATTGGCTTGTGATGTTTATTTACTTTTTTTTATTCTGTATGTGATTTCTTTGTTTTATCGTATATTTAATCACTTAGTAAATGTAACTATTCACGTAGCCTGCGTAAGCTTATTTATTCGCAAATCTTTCGAATTCACTTAACGTTACAAATGGTAGCAGCAGTGGGATTTGCACAAATGAATATGCTTATGGTTGATAGGGTGTTACAAGGAAATAGGGTAGTTTGGACCCGCCACTTCGAATGGGAAACCGGGCATTCGCAGGAATTAATAATCTGCAGGCAGATTATTAGGGTTGTACGTGTTGTGCAAATCTGCTATGAGCTGTGAGTGGAGCTGTAGTAGACTTGGGCTTGGCCAAATCTAGCAAAGTTTTTTTGAAAGTTGTAGAACTGAGCAGATTCTAGTGAAACTCTGTAAGACTCTGTGAAGTAAGAGCTTGCAGACTGTGGACATCAGAGCTCCTGTGATATTGAGGGGGCTCTGATGAGTTAGAAAATAGAGCGGTGTCAGGATGTTAATCTATGGCACTGGCAAGAGAAAAAGTGCCCAAGTGTCTACAATCAAAAAGGCACTTGTGTTGTGTGAAATGAATTGTTTAAGTTTTGTTTTGTTACCCTAATGCTATGTGTGTTTCCAAGAGGGAAGACATGTGGCCATAGCATTAGAGCAGTAAAGATGGTCAGTTAACGAATAAGTATTGTACCTAGTGTGGACCAATAGATGTGTGGCTAACACTAAGAATATAAAGGTTTTAGAAATGTATGGCTACTTTCACACTAGCGTTTTTAAATTCCGGTATTGAGTTCCGTCATAGGGGCTCAATACCGGAATAAAACGCTTCCGTTTTGTCCCCATTCATTGTCAATGGGGACAAAACTGAACTGAAGACAACGGAATGCTCATGAAAGCATTCCGTTCCGTCTTCAGACCGGAGAACAAACCGCAGCATGCTGCGGTTTTCTCTCCGGTCCAGGCATCCGCACCAAGACAGATCCGGAATGACCCCCAATGCAAGTCAATGGGGACGGATCCGTCTGGTGTGACCACAATGGTAAACGGATCCGCCCTTCATTGACTTTCAATGGAGTTCAGGACGGATCCGTCACCTACACATACAGACATACACACACATACACACAAACACATACATACTTACATACTCCAGGCAGGCAGGCCGCACGTCTTCACGCCCAGGAGGCGCGCAGCTATGACGATTCCCTACAGCGCCCAGCAGAGGGCGCTGTGGGGAATCGTCATAGCTGCGCGCCTCCTGGGCGTGAAGACGTGCGGCCTGCCTGCCTGGAGTATGTAAGTATGTATGTGTTTGTGTGTATGTGTGTGTATGTATATGGTACTGTGTGACATGTGTGGGGCCGGAACGCCCCACACATGTCCCTGCGGCAGTCCGGATCCGGCGGCACCCTTCACCTGCCGGATCCGGACTGCCGCTAGTGTGAAAGTAGCCTAACTCTGTTGAAATAGTTTTGTTTTCCAGAGTGTGATAAGATATGTTGGTCATAAAGTATTGTCTGGTATATGTGAAAAGTTGAAAACTTTTGAAGAAGGTTTAAGTAGGTTGAACCTTGAACAATGCCCTACCTGTGTCTGGGATATAGGCAGATAGTGGTATTGTATAGTTTCATCCCCCAGCTACTCTCATTGTCTGTCTCTGTTTCTGTTTGCTGAAAGCTGGATGAATCCTTGAGAGTAAGGCTTCTTTCACACGACCGTTGTGTTTTGCGGTCCGCAAATTGCGGATCCGCAAAAAAAACAAATGACATCCGTATGGCATCCGTTTTTTTTGGAGGATCCATTGTAACAATGCCTATCCTTGTCCACAAAATGGACAAGAATAGGACATGTTCTATTTTTTTTTTTTGCGGGCTACGAGACATATAGTTTGCTAGGCAAACATTCCTTAGATAAGTGATGTTGACAATGCAAAAGTGACTGAAGAAGGGAGGGGGTATGAGGAGTAAAGAGTTAAGTAAGTGATGTGATATGTGTATTAATTACTTTTTATAAGACAGAGAAAATTGAAGATTTGATAATTTTTCTTTCTTCTTTCCCAAGCAGTTAATTGCAATATGGGTACCCAGTCTTAAAGGAAAATTATTATAACCTGTATAACTGTTTTGTTATAAGATTTTGATTGATTATAGAGTTGAAGACCAGAAGACGTTGGAAAGAATGGCAGAACATCAACAGAGAATATCAGCAATTCTGGGTGTGGTGTGTGTACAGTGCCTTGCGAAAGTATTTGGCCCCCTGGAACTTTTCAACCTTTTGCCACATTTCAGGCTTCAAACAAAAAGATATAACATTTTAAATTTTTGGTGAAGAATCAGCAACAAGTGGGTCACAATTGTGAAGTGGAACGAAATTTATTGGATCATTTAAACTTTTTTTGTAATAACAAAACTGAAAAATGGGGCGTGCAAAATTATTTGGCCCCCTTGCATTAATACTTTGTTACGCCATCTTTTGCTGCGATTACAGCTGCAAGTCGCTTGGGGTATGTCTCTATCAGTTTTGCACATCTAGAGACTGAAATTCTTGCCCATTCTTCCTTGCAAAACAGCTCGAGCTCTTTAAGGTTGGATGGAGAGCGTTTGTGAACAGCAGTTTTCAGCTCTTTCCACATATTCTCAATTGGATTCAGGTCTGGACTTTGACTTGGCCATTCTAAGACCTGGATACGTTTATTTTTGAACCATTCCATTGTAGATTTTGCTTTATGTTTGAGATCATTGTCTTGTTGGAAGATAAATCTCCGTCCTAGTCTCAGGTCTTTTGGAGACTCCAACAGGTTTTCATCCAGAATGGTCCTGTATTTGGCTCCATCCATCTTCCCATCAATTTTAACCATCTTCCCTGTCCCTGTCCTTGAAGCAGGCCCAAACCATGGTGCTGCCACCACCATGTTTGACAGTGGGGATAGTGTGTCCAGGGTGATGAGCTGTGTTGCTTTTACGCCAAACATATCATTTTGCATTGTTTCCAAAAAGTTGGATTTTGGTTTCATCTGACCAGAGCACCTTCTTCCACATGTTTGGTGTGTCTCCCAGGTGGCTTGTGGCAAACTGTAAACAAGACTTTTTATGGATATCTTTGAGAAATGGCTTTCTTCTTGCCACTCTTCCATAAAGGCCAGATTAGTGAAGTGTTCGACTGATTGTGGTCCTATGGACAGACTCTCCCACCTCAGCTGTAGATCTCTGCAGTTCATCCAGAGTGATCATGGGCCTCTTGGCTGCATCTCTGATCAGTCTTTTCCTTGTTTGAGATGAAAGTTTAGAGGGATGGCCGCGTCTTGGTAGATTTGCAGTGGTCTGATACTCCTTCCATTTCAATATGATCGCTTGCACAGTGCTCCTTGGGATGATTAAAGCTTGGGAAATCTTTTGGTATCCAAATCCGGCTTTAAACTTCTCCACAACAGTATCATGGACCTGCCTGGTGTGTTTCTTGGTCTTCATTAAGCTCTCTGTGCTTTAAACAGAACTCTGAGACTATCACAGAGCAGGTGCATTTATACGGAGACTTGATTACACACAGGTGGATTCTATTTATCTTCATCAGTCATTTAGGACAACATTGGATTATTCAGAGATCCTCATTCAACTTCTGGAGTGAGTTTTCTGAACTGAAAGTAAATGGGCCGAATAATTTTGCACGCCCCACTTTTCAGTTTTATTATTACAAAAAAAGTTCAAATGATCCAATAAATTTCGTTCCACTTCACAATTGTGACCCATTTGTTGTTGATTCTTCACGAAAAATTTTAAATGTTATATCTTTTGTTTGAAGACTGAAATGTGGCAAAAAGGTTGAAAAGTTCCAGGGGGGCGAATACTTTCGCAAGGCACTGTATCTGTATCCAGGAAAGCTATGGGAAAACTGAGTCAACACATTCAGTGGAATGTGAATGAATGCGGCTTTAAGTTGTAGTTAAGTTGAATATGTGTGAAGTTGTGAAGACTAATGGATGCTCAGCAAAGCTGTGTGTGAGCTTTGTGTGGATATGCAGCAAGAAATGAATAAGTGAAAATGTGAATGTGTATGAAGTATAATGCGCATTGGAGATTTTTATTTTTCTTGGAAGATTTTTGGTTTTTATTGGTGCCAAAAGTTTTGAGCTCTTTATTTTTTAATTGAAGTCAATGGAATGTTTCCTATGGGCCCTTCATGTTCATGTCTGTATTGTCAGATCTGTTTGTATTATGTTGTTAAATGTACTCAGAACATCAGAGATCTGTCCTCATGAACAACTGAGACAAGACTAACTGAAAGAGGGAGTGTCAGGGAGTCTGGGGGTTTGGGAAGGGTGGCAGACCCTGAGCTTCCCACAACCCCTGTCTCTGCCTATTGCCCCCCTACGCTAGATCGTAGGGCGACAACTGGACGACAAAACCCTGTACTGGCTAGGGAGCGGGGAGTTGGAAGGACAGACTGACTAAACAAACACGTAACACAGAAGAGTAGTTAACAGTCTGAGGTTGGCAACAAGAGTTGGCAAAATCACAATCCAAGAGCTAGTCCAATATACAGGCCGGGGTCAAAACACAGGAGAGTAGAAGGTACCGAATCAGCAGGCAGAAGACGAAGTCCAAGATACAAATCCACAGGTCAAACACAGGAATCAAGCACAAGGGTAAACGCTGGTGATGAGCCACAAGGGATAATCAAACACTGGCAATGCACTGGAGGGAGAAAGGAGTATTTATGCAACCAAAGATCCCATCCCTGTGCTCTGAATGGACCAAGCTCCAGAAGCTCGATCATCAATACCTGAGAATTAACCCAACATGAACAGGACAAAACATGAGGCCGGGCGTCGACTACCTAGCAGATGAGTAGAAGTGTGAACAAGGTACAAAGAGACTCGGCGTCGACTGCCTAGCAGAGTTAGAAGTGTGAATAGGGTTAGCAAGAAACTAGGCGTCGGCTTGTTAACACAGCCCAATTCACACTGAGTGTAAGAACTCTGACAGGGAGGATTACACCGTCCGACCAGAAGGGGTGGACTTATTTGACTTAGAGGGGAGGGAGGAGGACAGGGTGGACGTTACAGACACAAAGACAGCCCTTGTGCCCATCCCCTAGTTAGAAAATACCCCCATGAAAGACGAGTCCTGTGTTGATTCAAGGAAAAAACTGTCTATTCATTTCCACATTAAGAAAAGCTGGGTACTTCTGTAATGTACATAGAAAATAAGCAGAAAAACGAGGATTACTCACATATATTTCTGGACTGGAGTTCTCCAGACCGCAATATATGTGACAAAGTGGAGAGGCGCCAAGGGAAGGTGGAAAAAAGTAAATGGAAAAAAGAGATATATAGTGAGTGGTTGAAAAAACAATAAAATGGAATGGCAGCAGGAATGACCCAAGGTCAGTGTTTAAGAAACCTTGTGTGAAATCAGGAAATAAGTACCATAGACTGTGAGTGCAATGTCACACACAAAACAAATTGCCAACAAACAGCGCCAAACCCACGTGGGGATAGAATGAATACAATGTCCCGTGGTAACGGTGCCAGGGGGTTACTCAATTGTAATCCAACTCATTTAGAGAAAACGGAATAACTAAATAAATCAACACCCTTCATATACATCAAAGGAATGATGACAGTGGTGTACAACACTATAGGTTGTTATACTTACTTCACTGGGGAGGATATCTCAAAGGCAGAGATAGGCACCTAGAAACATAGCCTCCCCTATCCAGGATCGCTCAGAACGACGACAGAGATGTAGTGGCGGCACTAATAGGCGGCTTCACGTTCAAATCTGGTTTATTTACAATCAGCATACACTCAACGCGTTTCAGGGTTTGGAAAATCCCCCTTCATCAGGAGTATAAAAATACATATATAAAGACATACCTAATGTGTGGGGTCTTTTATAGTCCCAGAAGGTCTTTGTGCGGAAATACCGATGTCGGTTCGTTGTGGAGTGCCGGCGTGCGTTCCACTGTGGAACGCAAGTCCGGCACATTATTTCCAGTTCCAGATGCGCTCCAATGATGGAGCGCATCGGGAATCAGCATCACGTGGTATCAGCGTGCGTTAGTCCGGCACGTCACTTCCGGGTCCGGCTGCGTTCCAGGCTGGAACGCATCAGAGATCTTATTGGATATTGGTACTGCCCTTGGGACCCAGTTGGTCTATATCTAGTTGATAGGGATACAAACGAACTGGTAATTGATATATATAAAATGGCCAATAACATAATGCCATATATCACTAAAATGAGGATGTAAATGCTGGAACCGGGTAAATTAAGACAATATAGGGATATACAAAGGGTATACAATGATGATAGATTGACGTAGTAAAAACCTTCTGGGGCCCCAAAAGATAAAAAACCTATAGATCAATAATTCAATACACAATAAACAATGGTATAATAAATAATCATTATAAAAAATTATATGAAATATAAAAAATGAATAAAGTAAAAAAACTAACATAAAAGAAATCCACATATAATAAACATACAAAACATATATGTATATATATATCAAAGTTCTATATATATATATATATATATATATATATATATATATATATAATATGAGCGAGAGTCAATATTTCAGTATAAAAGTATTTCTATATAAAAGACCGTCTTTTATACTGTATGAAGGGTCAGTGATCAATAATCTATGTTAAAAGACCAAAGGTAAAAACTAGACAGTGGTGTCTAATGTTGATATTGTTGGGGGGGGCTTAACTTGCCCTTTTTGGAATTCAGTCAGTCACTCCAGATTAATTAGAACACGGGTGCACTCGGTAGTAAAGAACGAGAGACAGACTCAGTGTTCAGTATCAAGTTCTCAGCTCGTGCTCTCTGCGCCCACCAGAAGCCTCTCAGCCTCCTCCTTTATTATCACAAATATTTATTCATTACAGGCAAAAGGGCGTAAGCATGCAAATAACAAACTACATATGCATCACTCTTGTACTCGTATAAGTTTTTGATTGGAGAGAAGTCTCTCACTGTCCTGCATCCCCACCTCAGGAATGTGGTACTGATAAGAGTACAGGCGCCATCTTAGACTTGTTGCTTCAGCTCAATATATATAAATTTTATATGCAAGCCTTACAAAAGGTTACAAAGTATAAAGGTATATAAAAGTATAAAAGTACAAAAATATACTATTCTACACACTGATTCTTGTCTTGTCACATTGATCAGGACACTATATTCACATTAACTTGAAGACGTGGGAAACTCAGGATTTGTAGACAATAGAATACATTACATCAGGTCCATATACCTCAACAATATTATGAGCCTAGTAATTGTCATACTCTAGGGACTCATTTAGCCCAAATGGAGTCAGGGTACTTAAATAATAGATCCAATACATTTCTTTTTGACGTAGTGACTGGAAAGATTTTGGGACCCATTCAAGAGGTGTTACTTTAAGGCCTGCAGGGTCACCGTTATGTCTTAACATAAAATGACGCGGAATACTGTGTGTTGTAGTTTTTCTAGAGATATTAGACCCATGTTCGTTGACTCTTTCTCTCAAGGTCTGGGTGGTCCTTCCTATATATAGTAGGTTGCAGGGACATATAAATCACATTGCTTGTACCGCAATCCATATTATGCTGGATTTTAATCTCTAGTTCACTGTTGGGGATCTTGATAATATTTTTATTTGGTATTATATTGGAACAACATTTACATCTCTTGTGTTGACATTTCCGTATCATCATCTGGCTTTGACCTGAGATAAATTTTGATATACTTGTTTGTTTGTTGGGTTTTAGGGAAGGGCAAGACGGAGCTAAAAGATTTTTCAGTGTAGGGGCCCTACGAAACGTAATAACCGGATGTTGTGGGACACTTTTTCCCAAAATAGGATCTTTCAGTAGAATATACCAGTTTTTTTGTAAAATATTTTTTATTTTCTGATGTTTTGAATTGTACTGTGTAATTAAGTTGAGTCGATGGCGGTTCTCCTTGATGTTATCTAAAGGTGATGTGTTCTTTTTCTTCAAACTCTCACTTTGACTCATTTTTATAACTCGTTTTTCAGATTCTTTTAACAAGCCTATAGGATAACCCTTTTCTTTGAACCTATCCACTAATATTTTAAGTTGTGTTTTTAGTGTTTTATTGGTGGAGCAATTACGTCTTATCCTCTTCATCTGACTGAATGGTATATTTGTCTTCCATTTTTTGAAATGACAACTATTGAAATCTAAAAAACTGTTTGCGTCAACGTTATTAACAAATGTTTTGGTTATGATCCTATTTTCTTTGTTGTTAGTTACATGTAAGTCTAAGAAGACGGTTTCTGATAGCTTTTACTTTAGAATATAACCAAAGTTCCAATCATTTTGATTTAGTTCTTGTACATATTGATTGAGATCTTCAGCTTTACCACACAAGACAAATATGATGTCATCAATGTACCTTCGATAGAATCTTATTTGAGGGTGTCCTAGGAGACCGATTTCGTCCTCGAAAACACCCATAAATAAATTGGCATAGACCGGGGCGAATTTAGTGCCCATAGCCGTGCCTTTTGTTTGTATATAAAAGGTGTCATTAAATAAAAAATAGTTGTGGCTCAATATGAACTCAATCGATTTGATAATAAAATCTTTTTGTATGTCTGAAATAGATGTGTCATTTTTTAGGGTTTTGGTAATAGTAAGTAGTCTGAGTGCGTGTTCAATATTACTATACAAGGATGACACATCCAGTGTCACCCAAATATAGTTTTCCTCCCACTCAAAGGTTTCTAATAATTGAATAAGATGAGCTGAATCTCTCAGGTAGGAGGGCAGCTTTATTACATACTTTTGTAGATGTTGATCTATATATGCCGATAGATTCGCTGTAAGGCACCCAATGCCAGATATAATCGGTCTCCCTGGTGGGTGGGTGATGGATTTATGGATTTTAGGTAACATATAGAAACGTGAAATGGATGGATGTTGGGTTTTTAAATATGATCTCTCCTTTTTATTAATTAATCCTGATGAAAAGCCATAGTCAATGAGTTCAAAGAGGCTATTTTTAAAGATCTTAGTGGGGTCCTCGCATAAGAGCTTATAATATTGGCTATCCGAAAGTATCCTGAGTGATTCATTCAGATAGTATTCTGTATCCATAATAACTATCCCACCGCCTTTGTCAGCACTTTTTCTGACAATATTTTTATTATTTCTAAGTTTTTTGAGGGCTTCTTTTTCATTAGTTTTTAAATTGGATTTGATCTTGGAAAATTCATTTTTTTGTAGATTAGACTGAAAGGTTTGTTTTAGGTCATCCAAGACAAGGTGGTAAAAGCTTTCTATATGGGGTCCTCTGCTTTCAATTGGATAGAAATCAGATTTTATTTTCGTTTTAACGATGGTGTTATTACCAGAATCTGTTTGTTGTGAATTTATAAGTGATTGATTAAGACTGATACCCTCGTCTGGTGTATTTAATTGTTTAATAGAAAAATGGCGAGTTAGGGTAAGTTTCCGTATGAACTGGTTGAGATCTATAAATAGTTCAAACATATCTGGTTGGTTAGTTGGGCAAAAGGAGAGGCCTTTTTTTAGAAGGGACATTTCATTGGGATGAAGACTGTATTTAGATATATTAAAGATTCCTTGGCTTCTTTCTAATTGTGTTAAAGAATCTTGATCCATTGGGATTGTACTTATATTGTGTCTTTTTGTTTTTTCTTTTGCGGAGTGTCTATGTCTACCTCCTCTTCGTCCTCTATGTCTATTTTTAATCTTTTTTTTTGTTTTGTTTATTGTTATTAAGGGAGTATAATAATGTGTTATTTTGGTAGATTGTGTTTTCGTGATTCTGGGTGTATTGAGTTGGCTGGATGACTGAATAAGAGGACTCAGTGTTTGAACCGTTGTGAGTGTCTTTCTCACAGGTGGGTTTTGTGTTGTTTTTGTTGCTGTAGGCGAAACTTGTTCTAAAAAAGGACTGCTTGGAAAGTTAGGAGGTAATGCTAGGAAAGGTTCGGATTCAGCCGTTGAAGTTGAGTGTGTGGAAAAGTTGAATTCAGATGAAGAGGGAGAAGAACTGACAGAAACTATATTGGGATCCATGTCAGTATTAAGATTTATTTCGGGAACCGGTGATTTGGTTCCCAAAGGTATAGCCACAATGGCCTCGTGGGTCTTGAGGGAATATGGGGTACTGTAAATGGATCTCTCTGCTAATTCTTGAGTATTGTTTAGAAAAGGAGAGGTTGTAATCGATGGATTTGAGTTATCCCTAGTCAATGTGTTGGTACTACAGGCCGTGAGGTGCTTCATAACAAATTTTGGTTTAGTAGAATGGATCTTTGTTCGGCAATCCGTGTCAGGTGAGACATCATTAAAATTAGTTACTCTTGTGGGCACAGGAGGATTCTTTGAACTAGGATTGATTTCTGAACTCTTTTGTATTGTGTCCAATTGTTTAGGAGGTACTGTTGCTGATTGATATTTTCTAGTAAAATTGCTGTTACGTATAGTAAGACTCTTTTGTGTATATGATGGTGGTAATTGTTTCTGGACGGCCTGTGAATAGGTCTGTCGAAGATGTGACACATTTCTAGTGGGATGGAAAGTAGACGGATATGGACGGTGAACGTCTAAGATCTGGCTCTTATTTATATTTTTATTTTGGTTTTTATTTAAGTCTCTCCTATCCCAAATCCTAACAGTATTATTGTTATAGTCAGTTATGTCACGAAACAGTTTGGAGCATTTAGTTCTTACTATGTTATATTCAAAAATCCTAAGTTCTCTACGTTTAAAGGATAGAGGGGGAACCACATAAGTAGGTAATTTCTTTTTTAGGAACAAATAGCTTTTGAGTCTGTTAACTCGATCGGAACTGATGAGTTTCCTCTTGTGTATTAGCATATTCATATATTTTCTAGAGCACTCATCACTGTTTTCCAGCCATTTATTCACAAAGTCCATATCATTAGAAAAAGTGGGTTTTAAAGATGATCTGAGTCCTCTTGGGATAATGCCCAGTGTGAGATAAATTTTCAAGAAGAACCAATCAGTTTCGTGTTGTAAAAAGTCTTTTACGGTCTCAATAATATTGGTAGAAAAATCAATAATATTCTCATCATTAGTACTTAGGGTATTGGTTGTCCAAGTTCCTTTTGGTAATCCACAGAGGTTATTAACTTCTGGGTTGGACCGATGATATGATATTTCTTTCTGGATTCTATCAAAAAGGTCCGGTAGGTCATCTTGTAGGTATTCCCAGCCCGAGTCAGCCTCAGATCCTCTGATCGTTGGGGGAATGATCCCCATACGATCCATTTGGTACATAGAAAATAAGCAGAAAAACGAGGATTACTCACATATATTTCTGGACTGGAGTTCTCCAGACCGCAATATATGTGACAAAGTGGAGAGGCGCCAAGGGAAGGTGGAAAAAAGTAAATGGAAAAAAGAGATATATCGTAAGTGGTTGAAAAAACAATAAAATGGAATGGCAGCAGGAAACTGGTATATTCTACTGAAAGATCCTATTTTGGGAAAAAGTGTCCCACAACATCCGGGTATTACGTTTCGTAGGGCCCCTACACTGAAAAATCTTTTAGCTCCGTCTTGCCCTTCCCTAAAACCCAACAAACAAACGAGTATATCAAAATTTATCTCAGGTCAAAGCCAGATGATGATACGGAAATGTCAACACAAGAGATGTAAATGTTGTTCCAATATAATACCAAATAAAAACATTATCAAGATCCCCAACAGTGAACTAGAGATTAAAATCCAGCATAATATGGATTGCGGTACAAGCAATGTGATTTATATGTTACAATGCCCCTGCAACCTACTATATATAGGAAGGACCACCCAGACCTTGAGAGAAAGAGTCAACGAACATGGGTCTAATATCTCTAGAAAAACTACAACACACAGTATTCCGCGTCATTTTATGTTAAGACATAACGGTGACCCTGCAGGCCTTAAAGTAACACCTCTTGAATGGGTCCCAAAATCTTTCCAGTCACTACTTCAAAAAGAAATGTATTGGATCTATTATTTAAATACCCTGACTCCATTTGGGCAAATGAGTCCCTAGAGTATGCCAATTACTAGGCTCATAATATTGTTGAGGTATATGGACCTGATGTAATGTATTCTATTGTCTACAAATCCTGAGTTTCCCACGTCTTCAAGTTAATGTGAATATAGTGTCCTGATCAATGTGACAAGACAAGAATCAGTGTGTAGAATAGTATATTTTTGTACTTTTATACTTTTATATACCTTTATACTTTGTAACCTTTTGTAAGGCTTGCATATAAAATATATATATATTGAGCTGAAGCAACAAGTCAAAGATGGCGCCTGTAGTCTTATCAGTACCACATTCCTGAGGTGGGGATGCAGGACAGTGAGAGGCTTCTCTCCAATCAAAAACTTATACGAGTACAAGAGTGATGCATATGTAGTTTGTTATTTGCATGCTTACGCCCTTTTTGCTGTAATGAATAAATATTTGTGATAATAAAGGAGGAGGCTGAGAGGCTTCTGGTGGGCGCAGAGAGCACGAGCTGAGAACTTGATACTGAACACTGAGTCTGTCTCTCGTTCTTTACTACCGAGTGCACCCGTGTTCTAATTAATCTGGAGTGACTGACTGAATTCCAAAAAGGGCAAGTTAAGCCCCCCCAACAATATCAACATTAGACACCACTGTCTAGTTTTTACCTTTGGTCTTTTAACATAGATTATTGATCACTGACCCTTCATACAGTATAAAAGACGGTCTTTTATATAGAAATACTTTTATACTGAAATATTGACTCTCGCTCATATTATATATATATATATATATATATATATATATATGTGGAACTTTGATATATATACATATATATTTTGTATGTTTATTATATGTGGATTTCTTTTATGTTAGTTTTTTTACTTTATTCATTTTTTTATATTTCATATAATTTTTATAATGCATTATTTATTATACCATTGTTTATTGTGTATTGAATTATTGATCTATAGCTTTTTATCTTTTGGGGCCCCAGAAGGTTTTTACTACGTCAATCTATCATCATTGTATATCCTTTGTATATCCCTATATTGTCTTAATTTACCCGGTTCCAGCATTTACATCCTCATTTTAGTGATATATGGCATTATGTTATTGGCCATTTTATATATATTAATTACCAGTTCGTTTGTATCCCTATCAACTAGATATAGACCAACTGGGTCCCAAGGGCAGTACCAATATCCAATAAGATCTCTGATGCGTTCCAGCCTGGAACGCAGCCGGACCCGGAAGTGACGTGCCGGACTAACGCACGCCGATACCACGTGATGCTGATTCCCGATGCGCTCCATCATTGGAGCGCATTCGGAACTGGAAATAATGTGCCGGACTTGCGTTCCACAGTGGAACGCACGCCGGCACTCCACAACGACCCGACATCGGTACTCCTGATGAAGGGGGATTTTCCAAACCCCGAAACGCGTTGAGTGTATGCTGATTGTAAATAAACCAGATTTGAACGTGAAGCCGCCTATTAGTGCCGCCACTACATCTCTGTCGTCGTTCGGAGCGATCCTGGATAGGGGAGGCTATGTCTCTAGGTGCCTATCTCTGCCTTTGAGATATCCTCCCCAGTGAAGTAAGTACAACAACCTATAGTGTTGTACACCACTGTCATCATTCCTTTGATGTATATGAAGGGTGTTGATTTATTTAATTATTCCGTTTTCTCTAAATGAGTTGGATTACAATTGAGTAACCCCCTGGCACCATTACCACGGGACATTGTATTCATTCTATCCCTACGTGGGTTTGGCGCTGTTTGTTGGCAATTTTTTTGTGTATGCATAGAACAGTGGTGACATTGCACTCACAGTCTATGGTACTTATTTCCCTACTTCTGTAATGTCAAAGAGTACTAAATGCAGAGTAACACCAAACAGCATTGGGTATCTTAAGAAGGGTCATGAATAGAGATGAGCGAGCACTAAAATGCTCGGGTGCTTGTTATTTGAGTGGAACTTTTCCCGATGCTCGGGTGCTCGTTTCGAATAACGAACCCCATTGAAGTCAATGGGAGACTCGAGCATTTTTTGCAGGGGACCGGGGCTCTGCCTAGGGAAGGCTGGGTGAAAACCTGGAAACCTCAGAAAATGATGGAAACACCATGGAAATGGACAGGAAACAGCAGGGGCAGCATGTAGGGATGCCTCTGAGGCTCCCTAATTTCACCATTTTTTCTAAATGTGGCCAATAGTCTGGGGATGACCCCAAGGCAATTTTCAGGGACACGGTAATGGTGACCCACTTAAAAATGCTGCCTGACAACCTGGCGGTGAACCCCTGATTGTCTGTCTTTCAATAAGATTGCAGTGTAAAGCATGGTGGTGAGCCTCAGTAATAAGATTGCAGTGTAAAGCATGGTAGTGAGCCTCAGTATGACTTTTTAGATGGAGATTGCATGTGGTCACGTACTCCCTGGAACCCCGTAGTCACCCCTTCTCTGATGTGCTACCCCAGAACATTCTCTGCCCCAATTCGCAAGACCTTTTGCAGTCTCCGTGTGCTGACAGTGGGGATTTACCAGTGTTGTCTGAGGAGGTGGTGGACAATGGCGAGACACAGGTGTCGGGGGGTGAGGTACTTGAAAGTGAAGCAAGTTACATTGGGGACTCCTTGGGGGGACTTACTCATGATGGGACAGATTCAACTTGGGTGGATCAGGCACAGGAACAGATCAATTTTTTTTTTTGTGTGTTTATTTAACTTTTATTTAGCACAAATAACCACAGAGATATTTATTCGTTCCCTTCGCTGCGCAGTCTGGCGTTGGGGTTCGTCACTTTGATGGCGAGCTGTGCCGCTCTCTCCACAATGGTCTTTCGGTTCTTTGAGGAGACGTTATGGGCGATTTCTGCACAGAAGGACTTGTTGCTCATCAACAGAACCTCGAGCTCCTTGACATTGTGGACCAGGAATTTGCGGAACCCTGTGGGCAGCATGTGTTTGGTCTTCTTGTTGCTACCGTATCCAATGTTGGGCAATATAGATACGCAGGTAATATTATTTTTCACACCTATCCCAAAAAAAAAATTACGCAGTTTGCGCAAATAAAACTGGAAACTGGAACTGGAGAGAGGGCCTGTAGGTGGACCTCCGGAAAAATTGTTTGGAGAGAGGGCCTGTAGGTGGACCTCCGGAAAAATTGTTTGGAGAGAGGGCCTGTAGGTGGACCTCCGGAAAAATTGTTTGGAGAGAGGGCCTGTAGGTGGACCTCCGGAAAAATTGTTTGTAGAGAGGGCCTGTAGGTGGACCTCTGGAAAAATTGTTTGTAGAGAGGGCCTGTAGGTGGACCTCCGGAAAAATTGTTTGAAGAGAGGGCCTGTAGGGGGCCCTCCTGAATAATTGTGGTAAAAGAGTGCCAGTTGGACCTCTGAAAAATGGCGTTTTTTTGATCAGCGTTAGGCAAAGACGATATGGAGGAGGAGGAGGAGTAGGAGGAGTAGAGAAGAGGAATTGGATACATAAGTAATGTTAATCTTTAGCTGCTTTCCCCCGGAGGAGATTTGAATTCCGGTGAAATCCAGGCTTTGTTCATTTTAATAAGCGTCAGCCTGTCAGCGCTGTCAGTTGACAGGCGTGTACGCTTATCGGTGATGACGCCACCAGCTGCACTGAATACCCGCTCTGACAGTACGCTAGCGGCAGGGCATGCCAGCACCTCCAAGGCGTACAGCGCCAGTTCAGGCCACGTGTCCAGCTTTGAAACCCAGTAGTTGTATGGAGCAGAGTGATCACGCAGGACGTTGGTATGGTCAGCTAGGTACTCCCTCACCATCTTTCTGTACAGCTCCCCCCTACTCTGCCTAGACTGGGGACAGGTGACAGTGTCTTGCTGGGGTGACATAAAACTGGCAAAGGCCTTGGAGAGCATTCCCCTGCCAGTGCTGGACAAGCTGTCTGCTCGGCTCCTCTCCCCCGCTACTTGGCCCACAGAACCATGCCCTCTGCCGCTAGCGGCGTCAGATGGGAAGGATTGTTTCAGCTTGTGCACCAGGGCCTGTTGATATCTATTCACTCTCATACTCCTTTCCTCTGCAGGGCTGAGAGTGGAAAGGTTCTGCTTGTACCGTGGGTCCAGGAGAGTGAACACCCAGTAATCGGTGTTTGAAAAAAATGCTTCTAACGCGAGGGTCATGGGATAGGCAGCCTAACATGAAGTCTGCCATGTGCGCCAGAGTCCCAACACGCAAGAATTCCCTCTCCTCACTGGCCTGACTCTCCATTTCCTCCTCCTCCAAGTCCTCCTCTTCAGCCCATACACGCTCAAGAGTTAAGGACTGAGCACTGTTACCCTCTACTGTCTCGCTGACATTCTTCTCCTCTTCCTCCACCGATACGCGCTGAGAAACAGACCGGAGGGTGCTCTGGGTATCAAGCGACGTATCTTCCTCCACCGTCTCTTGTGACAAGCGCAAAGCATCCGACTTGATGCTGAGCAGTGAGTTTTTCAACAGACAAAGCAGCGGGATGGTGAGGCTGATAATGGCGGCATCGCCGCTGACCATCTGTGTTGACTCCTCAAAGTTGCTCAACACCTGGCAGATATCAGACATCCACGTCCACTCCTCATTGTAGACTTGAGGAATCTGACTGACCTGACTACCAGTTCTGGTGGAAGTTGACATCTGGCAGTCTACAATCGCTCTGCGCTGCTGGTAAACTCTGGATAACAAGTTTAATGTTGAATTCCATCTCGTGGGCACGTCGCACAACAGTCGGTGAGCGGGCAGTTGTAGGCGGCGCTGCGCTGCCCTGAGAGTGGCATCATCTGTGGTCGACTTGCGGAAATGCGCACAGATGCGGCGCACCTTGGTGAGCAAATCAGACAGATTGGGGTAGGAACCGCTGAACTATGAGATTGAACACGTGGGCCAGGCATGGCACATGTGTCAGTCTGCCGAGTTGCAGAGCCGCCACCAGGTTACGCCCGTTGTCACACACAACCATGCCTGGCTTGAGGTTCAGCGGTGCCAGCCACACATCGGTCTGCGCCGTGATGCCGTGTAACAGCTCTTGGGCGGTGTGCCTTTTGTCACCTAAGCTCAGCAGTTTGAGCACCGCCTGCTGGCGCTTACCCACGGGACTGCTGCTGCGCCTAGAGCTACCGACTGAAGGCGCCGTGCCCACGGATGGTAATTCGGAGGAGGAGGTGGAGGAGGAGGAGCGGTCGGAGGAGGAGGCATAGTACGTCTGAGAGACCGTGACCGAGGTAGGCCCCGCAATCCTCGGTGTGGGCAGTACATGAGCGGCCCCAGGGTCAGTCTCGGTCCCAGCCTCCACCAAGTTAACCCAATGTGCCGTCAGTGAGATGTAGTGTCCCTGCCCGGCAGCACTTGTCCACGTGTCCGTGGTTAGGTGGACCTTCTCAGAAACAGCGTTGGTCTGGGCACGGATGATGTTCTGTGACACGTGCTGGTGTAGGGCTGGGACGGCACATCAGGAAAAATAGTGCCGGCTGGGAACCGAATACCGAGGGGCAGCCACCGCCATGAGATTGCGAAAGGCCTCGGTTTCTACCAGCCTATAGGGCAGCATCTCCAGGGTCAGCAATTTGGAGATGTGGACGTTGAGGGCTTGGGCATGTGGGTGGGTGGAACTGTATTTCCTCTTGCGCTCCAGCGTCTGCTGTAAAGACAGCTGAACGCTGCGCTGGGACACATTGGTGGACACTGTGGAGGATCGTGGAGGCGAAGGTGTGGATTTCCGGCAGGAGGCGCTCGTGCCGGGGTCCTGGCAGGGGGTTGACTAGCAGAGGCAGCGAGTGACACAGGGGAAGGAGCAGTGGTGTGACCCGCAGGAGGTGGTGAACGGCCTTGGTTCCATTGAGTGGGGTGTTTAGCACTCATATGCCTGCGCATGCTGGTGGTGGTTAGGTTAGTAGTGGTGGCACCCCTGCTGATCCTGGTGTGGCACAGGTTGCACACCACAGTCCGTCGGTCATCCTCACTTTCTTTAAAGAACCTCCAGACTTGCGAACATCTAGGCCTCGCCACGGGAGCTTCACTACGTGAAACAGTTGCTGCTGATGCACCAGCTCTGGCCATGCTTCTCCCTCTGGCCACACCACTGCCTCTTCCAACCTGTTCTGGTGAAGCACTCGCCTCCACCTCAGAAGCACTGTCTTCACTCGGCTTATCAACCCAGCTTGGGTCAGTCACCTCGTCATCCTCCGATTCCTCAGTCTGCTCCCCCCTCGGACTTCCTGCCCTGACAACAACTTCACCACTGTCTGACAACCGTGTCTCCTCATCATCCGACACCTCTTTACAAACTTCTTCCACTAACTCAACATTGTCATCATCATCATCATCATCATCACCCACAGACTGCGACAGTTGGAAAACTTGGGCATCGGGAACGAGGTCAGCAGCAACCTGAGAAGTGGTTTGTGACTCTGGGAAGGGTCCAGAAAACAGTTCCTGAGAGTATGCCGGATCGCATTCCAAATTTTCCTGGGAGGGGGCAGACTGGGGGGAAGGAGGTTGAGATGGAGGAGCCAGAGGAGTGCTCCCTTGGGTAAGGTGGGTGGACTGCGTGGAAGACTGACTGGTGGACAAATTACTTGAAGCATTGTCCGCAATCCACGACATCAGCTGTTCGCACTATTGTGGTTTCAACAGTCCTCTACCACGTGTCTCTGTAATTTGAGACATGAAGCTAGGGAGTGTAGCTCTGCGGCATTCCCCTGCTCCCTCATCAGCAGGTACTGTCTCACCCTGCCCAGGACCACGGCCTCTGCCCCCTGCAGTAATTGAATGCCCATGCCCACGCCCTCGTCCTCAACCCTTAGCCCTGGGGTTCAACATTTTCTGTATATAAGTGTATTATATAAAAAATAAAAAATAAATGGGCCTGCTGTACTGAAACCCACAAACTTGTTCAGTCTGGTTTAATTAAGTGACGTACAGAAAGTGTCACCTGGACAGAAAATACGGATTGGAGTGAGTGGACAGCTGAACTTTGACACACAGAATGGTTCCACGCAGCTGTGTGAAATGGATTTGTATCACTGAGCTAAAACAACAAAAAACTATTTTTTTTAATTTTTTTTTTTGGAGTTTTGTTTTTTTTGGAACGTGACGTGCAGAAACTATCGTAGAGCTAACTGACACCCTACTGACGGTGCCTATTTAGACTGCGACCCAGACAAATGTCGCACAGAGATTTTTGGGATCAAGCTATATACGTGACAGGCAGCAAAAGACTTGGTTGTATTAAGTGACGTACAGAAAGTGTCACCTGGACAGAAAATACGGATTGGAGTGAGTGGACAGCTGAACTGTGACACACAGAATGGTTCCACGCAGCTGTGTGAAATGGATTTGTATCACTGAGCTAAAACAACTAAAAAACTATTTTTTTTTTTTTTTTGGAGTTTTTTTTTTTGGGAACGTGACGTGCAGAAACTATCGTAGAGCTAACTGACACCCTACTGACGGTGGCTATTTAGACTGCGACCCAGACAAATGTCGCACAGAGATTTTTGGGATCAAGCTATATACATCACAGGCAGCAAAAGACTTGGTTGTATTAAGTGACGTACAGAAAGTGTCACCTGGACAGAAAATACGGATTGGAGTGAGTGTACTGAACTGTGACACACAGAATGGTTCCACGCAGCTGTGTGAAATGGATTTGTATCACTGAGATATAACATTAAAAAAAAGGGGGTTATATATGGCGATAGCTGCACTACTAGTGCCAGCCAGCCAGCCAAGCCAGGAGACAAAAAAAATGTCTTGTAGCCCTTAGAAGGGCTGTTGGGTTCTTTGTGGGTGATTCCTGCCTAACAGAGAACTAAATGCAGGCCCTAACACTCTCCCTGAAACGCAGCAGCTCTATCCCTAACGACATCCAGACAGCATCTGAGCCGAGCACCACGGCCAGTCACTAGTATATTCCAGGGTCACCTGATCAGGCCAGCCAACCCCTGCTATCGACATGTAAGGGCCCCACGTAATGCTGGGTGTACCGCAGAGTCTCCTGGCTTGTGATTGGCTGAGTTTATAGGCGCCAAAAATGCACGATGTGGAAGTTGCCATTTCCTCGAGCATGGCGAGATACTCGTCCGAGCAGCGAGCACTTACGAGTACCCTAATACTCGAACGAGCACCAAGCTCGGACAAGTATGCTCGCTCATCTCTAGTCTTGAATAAAAATCATTTTAATGGTGTTGTGTTTTATTAAGATTATAATTGGTTAAAAGGTTTACCTTGACAAGATACCTGTGCATTACTGTTGTTTAATGTGTTGAATAATATATATGTTTGTTTTGAAATATTGGTAATATTAATGTTAATATACTTTTAATTAGATCAGGTTTAGGGTTTTATAAAAGTTTTTTTTGCTTTGGCAGAAGACCTCTATGGTACCATTGGAAAGATTTATTTAAATACAGTGTTGGATTGACAAAAGTTTAAGGACTTTAGTTTGTTAATTTGATCCATTTGATGCAGGGGTGGAGCGGAGACCACCCCATCAATGGCTTTCCCTGACATGGCCTGAGTTTTTTTATATAGACTTTCCTAAGTGCAGGGTGTAGCTGTTAAACAGAGCCGGGACTGTCAACCTGAGAAAAGTCCAGGGGATGCCTAAGTCAATGACACCAGGTGTGGTAAGACACAGTTTTCGGTGACCTGACTGTCACCCAACAAGAGAAGGCTTCAACCACCGGTCTGCCATGTTGAACAAGGCCTTGCTGCTCGTACTACCGCTGTTCCAGGGATGGACCTTGAAAGTAATCGTCTGCCCATGACTTCCTGCCAAAACCAGCAGGGCTGATGCATTGATCTGCAGACCAGTGTCCTTGTGTCAAAGCTCCTCCCACAGAAAAGGTAATGGACTGTCTATCACCCACTGATAAGAGGCTCTAAGATCTCTATTGTCTTTATACCTGCAAAAACCCTTTCACATAGATAAGGAGGGGTCATAAACTGAACTCTGTAACAACACAAAAATGGGCCATGCAGGTGCACAGAATATCAAGAAGTGGACAATTGACTTTGCACCAGAAACTTTGTTCCAAGAAGATCAGAAGTAAAGACCTCAGTGAGGCACTTCCTGTTAGTCCAACACACAGTTTTTTGATTTTGTTTTTTTTTATTGATCCAATGGTCCGAAGAAGTTTTCTGTCAAACGATTAGGCTATATATCTAGAATAGATATTGGGTGTTGAAAATGAATTAAAGTGGAAGAACCAGGGGTGGAGTGTATTGTAAGGTTTTTTTTTAAGTGACTGATTGGTTCTCCCCTTTAATTCTGTTTAATACTTTGTATAATAGTTTATAAGTTTCCTTTGTAATGAAGTGGGTTAGAGAGAGAGTACCAATCCCCCAATTCTACTGATAAGACCACATTCCTGAGTGATCTCAGAATAATGGAGGAGGGGCTAACAGGTTAAAACTCTGCTACCCACTTTGTCTCAGGAGACTCCACCAGGCCTCCATCTAAATAGGATGTGAGTATGACCCTATTTCTCTTGTACACCCTGGGGTGTCGGTCATGTGTTATAACAGGGGTAGACAGCCATGGGTTATAGCATGATCGACGGAGTCTCCTCCATTGGCTTGTGATGTTTATTTGCTTTTTTATTCTGTATGTAATTTCTTTGTTTTATCGTATATTTAATCACTTAGTGAATGTGATTATTCACGTAGCCTGCGTAAGCTTATTTATTCGCAAATCTTTCAAATTCACTTAACGTTACAATATCTTGTGTGTTTAATTATTTGAACCTTCTCCCAACTGTAATATAACTTCGTATAGGTATAACAAATGTCAAGTGGCTCACTTGTCCAAAAAACTGAAAAATGAGGTGCCACAGCCTAGAGATCTTACCCACAAGATCTTCGGTAAGAATTATAAAGCAAAAATGGAAATAAAGGTTGTGCACACTCTTATTTGGGAATCTTTTAAAATATATTTGGTAAATAAATTTGGTAAATAAAAAGTCACAATTAAGACAATACTAAAAAATCACAATACTAAAAAAAAACCACAATTAAATCAATACTGAAAAGGGGGTAAAGCATTAAGCTTGCATGTGTTATAATCACAATGGATATATATATTTTGGAAAATGGAAAAGATGAAAAAGAAGGAGGGTAAAAAAATCCAAATAAGTTCAGAAGAGGTCAAACAGGTTTATCCTGATACAAAGTTTTTGGTCCACTCAGTAAAGTTCTTCTGCTCCTGTTGGTTATATTTGCATGAACAAGGAGGCACTATGGCTTATAAATAAGACAAGGTATTTGTATATATGGTAGTTCAATAATTACTTTACCCTTTCCATGTTAGATTACTTCCATAGGTCCTGTAGAGTGATGGATCTCTACTTCTCCCAACAGGGTGATGCCTCCTTCCTCCCAACGTGTAGACACGTCCGTTCGGGCAGCCCGAGATGCTGTTGGGCGCGCGCTTTTCTCGCGGCGGTGCAGCGTCCCACGTGGCGTCCCACGTGGGGCCCGTTTGAACTAGATGCGCGCCAAAAGGAAATTCTGTATCGCTCCCAGCTGCTAGTGGTTTCTCAATACTCAATGTTTGTGTAGTGACCACTTTATTTTCGTGTAGTACCCACTTTAGGGGTTAGTGGTTGTTGGGTCTCGGAGCCGCACTGTATTTCCTTGGCGGCTAAGTTTTTGAATTTCCAAGTATCGATTGTGCTCATCCAAAGTATCCAGAATGCTAAACGCGTTTCGGGGACAGCGATTCCCCTTCCTCAGTAGCTGGATACCCTGATTTCCTGTGGGATATTTAAGGCTTTCAAGTCAATTAGTTAATTGGTTATCAAAATTAATTAAATTCTCCTGGGTTTCAGAGTGAGTGGCCTTTGTTTTAATGGTATTCATTTGAATCATCAGATGTGAATAAAATACTTTTAAAATAATCCTATTTATTAATCAAAAATATAAAAAACATATATAGTAAATACAAAAATATATAAATAGAAATATATATATAAATATATAAAAATATCAAAAAAAAAAAAAAAAAAAATATATATATATATATATATATATATATATATATATATAAGGCAGAAAATTATATTAATCCTAAACATGAAGAGTATCTTAGTCATGTATGTGGATAACGTATATATGAGTGGGTAATCAGATCTAGGGGTATAATTATGGGAACATAATAATAATGGATGTCCCTAATCCTAGATTGTATGTACCTATAGAATTATATGTATAGGGTTAGGTTTCAAGCTATATACATCCCTAGGTGTATGAGTGTATAAATAAATGAGTACATAAATGAATCAATAAGTAAATAAATGAAAATAGATAAATGAAAATAGATACTTCAGGAACTACCCTGAATTGTTAGTCATAATTGATCTTTTTGGGTTATACCTCTTTTTAGTCATAATTGATCTTTTTGGGTGAGACCTCTTCTGAACTTATTTGGATTTTTTTACCCTCCTTCTTTTTCATCTTTTCCATTTTCCAAAATATATATATCCATTGTGATTATAACACATGCAAGCTTAATGCTTTACCCCCTTTTCAGTATTGATTTAATTGTGTTTTTTTAGTATTGTGATTTTTTAGTATTGTCTTAATTGTGACTTTTTATTTACCAAATTTATTTACCAAATATATTTTAAAAGATTCCCAAATAAGAGTGTGCACAACCTTTATTTCCATTTTTGTAATATAACTTCGTATACTACAAGGTGATAGGGTCTCTTTAAAAAGCACATTAGTGAACACCTCAAGAGCAGGGGCGTAACTACCATAGTGGCAGACTATGTGACTGCTATGGGGCCCAGGGCAAGAGGGGGCCGGGTTGGGATCATCCCCTCTTCTACTGGGGGTGAAAACTTGGTCAGGACTCTACCCTCTAAAGGAACAACTTTTAGCAAATGAGGCAGTGGAAACAATGGCCCAAGGGTCATTGAAAAGGGTTTAGCCGGAAACCCTTCTGTCCTGTATAGGGGGCCTGGATGGATCCTTGCTATGGGGCCCTTACTTCTTTATCTACACCACTGCTCAACACTATTAAAAATCGTCAGCTACAGCTGCACATTATGTGAACAGCCACCAAGGCAACAAACAGACCATGCATGTGAAAGCCACTGAAAGAGTTAACCAGCCCAAAAGAAAAGGTAATTAGCGACAAGCCCTGCTGAGTCGTGAGGCCTACTTGATCCTCACCATGGGAAGCAGGTCTCCTAATGGAATGAATTTATTGAATAAAAGATTAATTACAAAATGAAAAAAACATAAAGCATGGGACAAAACATCAGAGCCACAGTAATGTAGAAGTACCGAATCACTGACCACTGGTACCAATACACCTGAAAACGATGTTAAACATATCCAATACAGAGGGTTAAGGGAACAAAACTGGTGTAAAGAAAAACTGTCCCATAACAACCAATTAGATTCCACCTTTCAAAGCACCTTTGGAAAATGAAAGTTAGAATCCAATTGGTTGCTATGGGCAACTAACCAAGATTTCCTTTATACCAGTTTTGATAAATCTCCCCCACTGTGTGCAAAAAATGGCAGAAAAAAACATGGGTAGCATGATTTGTTTATTCTCTCAATTTTTATTTACTTTTTTTTTTTTTTTTACACATAAGCAAGTTTAATGTAATAGGGTGATCTGTCACAAAAGACCAAGATCGTCGAATGGCGTGTTGTCTTCCTGACGCTCGCGTTCAACACATTGCGGATCGGGTTGACAGATTACTAGGATGGGCTGCCGAAGAGCCAGCAGTCATGGTCCACATCGGACCCAATGACAAAGTTAAAGGTAGGTGGAGTGTCCTTAAAAATGATTTTAGGGATTTAGGTAAAAAGTTTTAGGGCAGGACCTCAAAGATAGTGTTTTCTGAAATACTACTTGTACCACAAACCACAAAAGAAAGGCAGCGAGAGATTAGGGAAGTTAACAAATGGCTCAAAAACTGGTGTAAGAAGGAGGGGTTTTGGTTCCTGGAGAATTGGGCCGACTTCTCTGTCAGCTATAGACTCTATCGTAGGGATGGGCTGCACCTCAATGGGGAAGAAGCAGCTGTTTTGAGGAAGAAGATGTCTAGAAGGTTGGATGAGTTTTTAAACTAGGCACTGGGGGTTAGGCATGGCTGGATGATACGTACCTATAACTGGGCAGTTAACGTACAGGGTTACAGTCTGTTTAGAAAGTATTGTGAAAACCAGAGCGGGGGAGGGGTCTACCTTTATGTAAAGTCCTGTCTAAAGCCCACACTCCAGAAAGATATAAGTGAGGGACATGAACATGTGGAGTCACTGTAGGTAGAAATACATGGAGGCAAAAAGCAATAATAAAATACTAATATAAGCCACCTAATATACCAGAGTCCACAGAAAATCTACTACTAAACGAGATAGATGAAGAGGCAAATCATGAGGTTTTTACTATGAGGGACTGCAACTACACAGATAGAGACTGAGAAACTGAAAGCTGTAGATCCCATAAAGGAAACAGGTTTTTGGCAATAACTTTTTTATTTTTCTGTTCACATAGCTGTATGATGGCTTGTTTTTTGCAGGACAAGTTGTACTTTCCAACGCCACCTTTTAATATTGCATATGGTGTTGTGGGAAGCAGGAAAAAATTTCCAAATCGGGTGAAATTGCAAATAAAACGCAATTCCGCCACAGTTTTACGGGTTTTTTTATTTACGGCCTTCAATGTGTGTTAAAACTGACCAGTTACTTTCATTCTACTGGTCAGTACGAATCCGGTGATACCTAATATGTATAGTTTTTCTTGCATTTTGATAGTGATAAAAAAATTATAAAGTTGGACATTTTTTTTTTTCAGTTCTTGACTTTTTGGTATTTATGTGTACGGTATTTATGTGTACGGAGCTGTATGGGGGCTCATTTTTTGCGGGGCGATCTGAACTTATTGATACCATTCTGGGGTGTGTATGACTTTTTGATCGCTTTTTATATATATATTTTTTTTTAAAAAAGCGACAAAAAATGCCAAATCGGCCATTTTGACGCTTTTTTCCGTTTCGCTTTTTTCCGTATGGGAAATATTTTTTTATATTTTTATAATATGGGCGTTTTCGCACACGGCGATACCCATGATGTGTATTTTTTTATTTTTTTAATAGTTTTATTTTTATTTTCAGGAAAGGGGGGTGATTTGAACTTTTACGTTTTTTTATTGTTTTAAAACTTTATTTTTTATTTTACACTTTTTTATAGTTCCCATAGGGAACTATAAGAAGCAGTCATTTGATTGCTTATATCATAGACTCCAATGCACTTACATTGGAGTCTATGATGATTTTAGTGCTTTCCTATGGAGCCCTATTACAGGCAAGGGCTCCATTGGAAAGCCTATGCAGCAGCCTCCTGTCATTTACTATGCTAGTGGGATATACAGGTCACCCGCGGCCATCACGCCCGCTCCGTGCTGGACGTGACGGGCGCCATCTTTAAAGTCCCGGCCAGCGCCGTACATGTATGATGCTGGTCGGGAAGGGGTTAATGTTTCTGTGTGTCGTTAAAAGATATTGACAGTATCCCCCCATAAGAGTGACCTCTACAGCACCCAACCCCACCGCTACAGCCCCACATCACATAACACTGACCCCCCCCATGACACCTAGTGAATATGGCATTTTGTGTTAGGTTTCCGTCTTAAAGAGATCGCCTTGACATTTGGCAGACAAGACAAATAATTTTGCACAAAAGTATTTGCCAAGATTCTCACATTTACAACATAGCATTAGTAATGTGTATTTAGTGAGTATGGCATTATAATATGTACTTATTTTTTTGTTTGTGTTTGCAGAGTGCTGTTGCATTTTGTTTGTTTTTTACTTTTCTATTTGCAGCCATGGCGACATGCAGCTACATACTTGGATGTGCTGACTGACCCCCAGTTTTTCTTGCAGTTTATAGTGGAGGTGTGGTTGACTACATTGGTCATGCACTCCTAACTAACCTGTTTGCCTTACAGGATGATTTTAATTAGTGCAAGCATAAAGCTGTGTCCTTCTCTCCCTGTAAGGTGGAATACAGAGTGGGCTCAGCATTTGTGTGGAACCTGCATTCCCTAAGCATAACAGAGGTCAGTGTGGTACCAAAGAGGTATCATATTGTGTGGGCTCGGCATGCATGTGGAGCCTGCATTCCCTGAAATCAGTGGAGGCTATTTTGGCACCACAGAGGTACAATATAATGTTGGCTTAGCATGCATGGGGAGCCTGCAACCTCTGAAGTTAATATTGGCTGCTATCGCACCTAGTAAATATGGTATTTAGTGTTAGTTTCCCATCTTAAAGAGATCGCCTTGATGTTTGTCGGGCACAAATAATTTTATACAAAAGTATTTGCCAAGAATCTCACATTTACAACATAGCATTAGTAATGTTTATTTAGTGAATATGGCACTATTATATGTACAGTGGGGAAAAAAGTATTTAGTCAGCCACCAATTGTGCAAGTTCTCCCACTTAAAAAGATGAGAGAGGCCTGTAATTGACATCATAGGTAGACCTCAACTATGAGAGACAAAATGAGAAAACAAATCCAGAAAATCACATTGTCTGATTTTTAAAGAATTTATTTGCAAATTATGGTGGAAAATAAGTATTTGGTCAATAACAAAAGTTTATCTTAATACTTTGTTATATATCCTTTGCTGGCAATGACAGAGGTCAAATGTTTTCACAAGGCCGGCACACACTGTTGCTGGTATGTTGGCCCATTCCTCCATGCAGATCTCCTCTAGAGCAGTGATGTTTTGTGGCTGTCGCTGGGCAACACGGACTTTCAACTACCTCCAAAGGTTTTCTATGGGGTTGAGATCTGGAGACTGACTAGGCTACTCCAGGACCTTGAAATGCTTCTTACGAAGCCACTCCTTCATTGCCCTGGCGGTGTGCTTGGGATGATTGTCATACTGAAAGACCCAGCCATGTTTCATCTTCAATGCCCTTGCTGATGGAAGGAGGTTTGCACTCAAAATCTCGCGATACATGGCCCCATTCATTCTTTCATGTACACGGATCAGTCGTCCTGGTCCCTTTACAGAGAAACAGCCCCAAAGCATGATGTTGCCACCCCCATGCTTCACAGTAGGTATGGTGTTCTTTGGATGCAACTCAGCATTCACTCTCCTCCAAACACGACGAGTTGTGTTTCTACCAACCAGTTCTACTTTGGTTTCATCTGACCATATGACATTCTCCCAATACTCTTCTGGAATATCCAAATGCTCTCTAGCAAACTTCAGACATGCCCGGATATGTACTGGCTTAAGCAGGGGGACACATCTGGCACTGCAGGATCCCTGGTGGCGTAGTGTGTTACTGACGGTAGCCTTTGTTACCTTGGTCCCAGCTTTCTGCAGGTCATTCACTAGGTCCCCCTGTGTGGTTCTGGGATTTTTGCTCACAGTTCTTGTAATCATTTTGACCCCATGGGGTGAGATCTTGGGTGGAGCCCCTGATTGAGGGAGATTATCAGTGGTCTTGTATGTCTTCCATTTTCTAATTTTTGCTCCCACAGTTGATTTCGTCACACCAAGCTGCTTGCCTATTGCAGATAGGCCAGTCTTCCCAGCCTGGTGCAGGTCTACAATTTTGTTTCTGGTGTCCTTTGACAGCTCTTTGGTCTTCACCATATGGAGTTTGGACTGTGACTGTTTGAGGTTGTGGACAGGTGTCTTTTATACTGATAGCAAGTTCAAACAGGTGCCATTACTACAGGTAATGAGTGGAAGACAGAGGAGCCTCTTAAAGAAGAAGTTACAGGTCTGTGTGAGCCAGAAATCTTGCTTGTTTGTAGGTAACATAGTAACATAGTTTATAAGGCCAAAAAAAGACATCTGCCCATCCAGTTTGGCCTGTTATCCTACAAGTTGATCCAGAGGAAGGCAAAAACCCCTGTGAGGTAGAAGCCAATTTTCCTCACTTTAGGGAAAAAAATTCCTTCCCGACTCCAATCAGGCAATCAGAATAACTCCCAGGATCAACAACCCATCTCTAGTAGCTATAACCTGTAATATTGTTACCCTCCAGAAATACATCCAGGCCCCTCTTGAACTCTTTTAGTGAACTTACCATCACCACCTCCTCAGGCAGAGAGTTCCATAGTCTCACTGCTCTTACCGTAAAGAATCCTCTTCTATGTTTGTGTGCAAACCTTCTTTCCTCCAGACGCAGAGGATTTCTCCCCGTCACAGTCACAGTCCTGGGGATAAATAGTTCATGGGAGAGATCTCTGTACTAACCCCTGATATATTTATACATAGTTATTAGATCTCCCCTCAGTCGTCTTTTTTCTAAAGTAAATAACCCTAATTTTGATAATCTTTCTGGGAACTGTAGTCCACCCATTCCAGTTATTACTTTAGTTGCCCTCCTCTGCACCCTCTCCAGCTCTGCTATGTCTGCCTTGTTCACAGGAGCCCAGAACTGTGCACAGTACTCCATGTGTGGTCTGACTAGTGATGAACTATGTTCTCATCATGGGCATCTATGTCCCTTTTGATGCAACTCATTATCTTATTGGCTTTGCAGCAGCTGTCTGACACTGGTTTCTGCAGATTAGTTTGCTGTTTACTAAAATTCCTAGGTCCTTTTCCATGTCAGAGTTACCCAATGTTTTACCATTTAGTATGTACTGGTAACTTGCATTATTTCTTCCCATATGCATAAGCTTACATTTGTCAGTGTTAAACCTGATCTGCCACTTCTCAGCCCAAGTCTCCAGTCTATCCAGATCCATCTGTAGCAGTATACTGTCCTCTTCTGTGTTAATTACTTTACACAGTTTAGTGTCATCTGCAAAAATTGATATTTTACTGTGCAAGCCTTCTACAAGATCATTGATAAATATATTGAAGAGAATAGGGCCCAATACTGACTCCTGTGGTACCCCACTAGTGACAATGACCCAATCTGAGTATGTGTCGTTAATAACCACCCTCTGTTTTCTATCACTGAGCAGTTACATACCCACATACAGACATTTTCTCCCAGGCCAAGCGTTCTCATTTTATATACTAACCTTTTATGTGGTACCGTGTCATATGCTTTGGAGAAGTCCAGATATACGACATCCATTGATTCACCGCGGTCCTGTTTATAACTTACCTCCTCATAGAAACTGATTAAATTGGTTTGACATGACCGATCCCTCATGAAGCCATGCTGATATGGAGTTATTTGCTTATTTTCATTGAGGTACTCCAAGATAGCATCTCTTAGAAAACCCTCTAACCCCCAAGACAGATGTTAAACTTACCGGCCTATAGTTTCTGGGCTCTGTTTTTGGACCCTTTTTGAATATTGGCACCACATTTGCTATGCGCCAATCCTGTGGAACACTCCCTGTCAGAGTCCTTAAATATCAGAAATAAGGGTCTGGCGATGACATTACTTAATTATCTTGGGATACGGGGGTGTATGCCATCCGGTCCTGGTGATTTGTCTATTTTCATCTTTTTAAGACGCCGTTGTACTTCTTCCTGGGTCAGACAGGGCACTTTTAATGGGGAATTTACTTTTATATTCTGCATTTAATCTGACAGTTTCTTTTCCTCAGTGAAAACAGTGGAAAAAAATATATTTAGTAGCTTTGCTTTCTCCTCATCTCTCTCTGCAACTCCCCTCATTACTCTGTAAGGGGCCGACACCTTCAGGTTTATACTTTTTACCATTTATATAATTGAAGAACATTTTAGGGTTAGTTTTACTCTCTTTGGCGATTAATCTCTCAGTCTCTAGTTTGGCTGCTTTTATTTGTCTTTTTCATATTCTATGTTTTTCCTTATAGTTTTTCAATGCTTCCTCGCTCCTCTCCTTTTTTAGTGATTGAAATGCTTTCTTTTTGTCATTTATTGCTTTCTTTACAGTTCTATTTATCCACATTGTTTTTTTCTTGTTTCTTACCCTTTTATTCCCATAAGCGGTGTACCTCTCACAATTAGATATTAGGATGCTTTTAAAAATCTCCCATTTTGTGGCTGTATTTTTATTTTTGAGGACTTTGTCCCAGTTAGTT
This sequence comes from Rhinella marina, assembly GCA_900303285.1. Lineage (NCBI taxonomy): Eukaryota > Metazoa > Chordata > Amphibia > Anura > Bufonidae > Rhinella > Rhinella marina. Next base: position 39,972 of record ONZH01000946.1, read on the forward strand.
AGGCCTATGGCCTCTCTTAGTTGGCTAAATTTAGCTTTTTAGAAGTTTGGTATTTTTGTTCCTCCCTGAAGAAACACTCTTTTGAATGACAATTGGAAGGTTATTATTTTATGGTCACCATTTCCCAGCTGTCCCCATCTGTTGTTCTGCCAGGTCTATTGGTTAATACTAAGTCCAGTATGGCCGTCCCTCTAGTTGGGTCCTGAACCAGATGGGAAAGGTAATTGTCTTTGGTAGGTGACCAAATACATATTTTCCACCATAATTGCAAATAAATTCTTTAAAAATCGGACAATGTGTTTTTTTGGATTTTTTTTCTCATTTTGTCTCTCATAGTTGAGGTCTACCTATGATGTCAATTACAGGCCACTCTCATCTTTTTAAGTGGAAGAACTTGCAAAATTGGTGGCTGACTAAATACCTTTTTTTCCCCACTGTACTTATTTTTTTTGTTTGTGTTTGCAGAGTGCTGTTTCATTTTGTTTGTTTTTGACCACCTCTCACAGTGCCCTGCCTCCTTAAAATGGGATCCCACAGCAGCACACCCCCTTAACTTTGACCTTCACAGCTGGCCGTCCCTTTATCAGTGAGTTCCAAAGCACCCTATCCCCTTGATAGGGACCCTTTAACAGTGACATGTACAGCACCCTGCCCCTTAACACTGACCTCCATAGCAGACCGTCCCCTTAACTGTGACCTCCGCCATTCCCTGCCCCCTTAACAGAGACCTCCACAGCACCTGACCCTTTAACAGTGACTGCCACTAACTGGAATGGGTGGACTACAGTACCCTAAAAGATTATCAAAATTATGGTTATTCCCTTTAGAAAAAGGACGACTGAGGGGAGATCTAATAACTTTGTATAAATATATCAGGGGTCAGTACAGAGATCTCTCCCATGATCTATTTGTCCCCAGGACATCTTGGGACATCCTCTGCATATAGTGGAAAGAAGGTTTGTACACAAACATAAAAGAGGATTCTTTACGGTAACAGCAGTGAAAGTAATGAACTCTCTGCCTGAGGAGGTGGTGATGGTGAATTCACTAAAAGAGTTCAAGGGGGTCTTGGATGTATTTCTGGAGTGTAATAATATTACAGGTTGCAGTTACTAGATTTCTGGAGAATTGTTTTTCATCCAGGCAGTTATTCACACTGCCTGATTAAAGTCAGGAAGGATTTTTAGCCCTAAAGTGAGGAAAATTTGCTTATTACTCACTCACTTCAGCCTTATAAAGCCTTATAAACTATTTTACTATGTATATAAACTATGTAAAAAAAAATATAAAAAAAATATAAAAATTCAAATCTCCGCAAAACGAGAATAAAAAATGTAAAACATTTTAAAAAAAATATACATCATGGGTATCGTTGCTTGCCCGTACTATGAAAAGTATTAATCCCATACGGAAAAAGACAAAAAGGAAAAAAAGGTGTCAAAATTGTCAATTAGTCATCTTTTGGTCGATTCTCCTCCCACAAAAAAGTGAAATAAAAAGTGGTCAAAAAGTTGTTCACAACCCAAAATGTTATCAATGAAAAGTAAAGATTCCCTTGCAAAAAATGAGCCCTCATACAGATCTGTACACATAACTACAAAAAAGTTATAGGGGTCAGATGACAACAAAACTTTTTTCAAGTTTTTTATTTTTTATTTTTGTATCAAAATGCAAGAAAAACTATACATATGTGGTATTTACCGTATAATGAACACCGTAAAAAAAACTACTGTAAAACTGTGGCAAAATTGCGTTATTCTTTCCAATTCACACTAAAGGCTCATGCAGACAGCCGCCGTCTGGCTGTTCCATGCATTGCATGGGCAACATCCGTGCAGTTTCCGCAGAAGAATGCAGACCCATTCAACGTGAATGGGTCTGTGATCTGTCCGCACTGCAATAAAATAGAACAAGTTTTACCTTTTTAAGGTGTGGAGGCAAGAAGAGATACCCAAAGGATGCACTCCATAGTGCTTCCGTGGGGTTCGGTGCCTTCGTTCCACACTGCACCTTCTGGATTGCAGACCTATTCAAGTGAATGGGTCCATATCTTTGATGAGGTGCACAAATGGCCGGAGCCCATATATAGCAGACCCGCCGTTTGCGGGGCACAATACAAGCCCGGCCTTCGAATGGCCGCCTGCATGAGCTCTTAAGCCTCATTCACACGTCCATGCTCAAATCTGTGAGCAGGTGGTCAGTGATGCATCCGTGAAGCTGTCTGTGAAAGATCCGTGTTGGGTCAATGTGTCCGTTTTTTGCAGTCCGTGTTTCACAGACACTGAACAGCTGAAAAATAAATTTCAAAGCATCTCCTCTTAATGATCCGTGAAACACAGATGCAACACGGATGGCATCCGTGTTGCATCCGTGGTTTTCACGTGGTTTAATGGACGTGATGGATCCATGAACAAGGACAAAATAGAACATGCATCTGTGCTAACAACACTGACCCACGGAGCGTGCTAAAACACTGATGTCTGAATACACACATTAAAATGAATGGGGACGTGTGCTGTCTGTGGGGAACACGTACAGCACACGTCCGTGAATGAGGCTTTACACTTAGGCTACATTCACACAAATATTGTGTTTTGCAGATACGCAAAACACGGATACCGGCAGCGTCTATCATAGAAAATGTCTATTCTTGTCCGCAATTTGCGGCCCCATAGAAATGAATGGGTCCACACCCATTCCGCAAAATTGCGGAACGGATGCGGACTCATTCATACGTTCGTGTAAATGTAGCTTTAGGTGCAGGGACTAATGACTGGAAAGTGATGGAGGGAGCAGTGGGGTAATCAGGAGCAGATATTTTCAGACATTAGGTGGGCGAGGTTTGCCATGCAGATACACACGGTGCAGGCATCTGTAGTCACTCTCTTTTATTCACTGCCAGAACCTGTCCTCTCCCAGTGAGAGGATATCTGTACAGCACAGCACTTCGTATTCGTACCTTATTGAGTACGTTTGGGCAGTGTAGGGGAAGAAAGTGAAAGTAACTAGTACTGTTAGTCACATATGGCATTGTATAATGAAGCTCAAAGCAGGATTTCTGGGTGGCTGAATTACTAGTCTGAAAGCTGCTCTGCATCAGTCATCCAACGATCCAGCTCTAAACGTCAGTGTAAAATTCAGAGTGGGGAATGAATGATGTCAAAGCCATTGCATGGCTCCTGTGAAGCTTTCTAGAGACGACTCTTTTAAAGGAGTCGGTTATTTACAAAAAAAAACAGGTACAACATACACTTCAATTAGTATTGAAAACTTTCATTTTTTTAAAATAATTGTATTCAAGCATCTTATAATTTCTTTAAAACATATATTTTTTCAAATAATATAATGCAGGTGGTACAACCAATATACTGGATCCTGCATTCAATAACATAAATAATATAATTAGTGTTGCAGCTAATAAAAGTATTGATATTATGACTAGGATTGAGCGAACCGGGGGAAGTTCGGGTTCGCCGGGTTCGGCCGAACTTCAGGTCAAAGTTCGGGTTCGGAACCCGAACCCCATTAAATTCAATGGGGACCTGAACTTTAGTGCACTAAAATGGCAATAAAATAGTCGTAGTAAGGGCTAGAGGGCTGCAAAAGGAAGCAAAATGGGGGTAAGAGCAGGACAGTTGCCTTGCAAACAAATGTGGATAGGGAGATGACTTAAAATAACATAGAATAGAAAAAAATAAAAAATAATAATCTTGAACTAGGAGGCGCAGGTCAAAGTGGAGTAGGAGGTTGAGGAGGTGGTGGACGTGGAAGTGTAGGTGGAAGCGGTGATGGAGGAGGTAGCCAACACTGTTTTGTTTTTTTTTCCCTTTATTTATTTTTTCTATAAATGTGGTAAGACCCCAAAACATTGGGAAATAGAAAAGAGAATGCAAAAGAGAAAGTGCGCTGGACTATAACAATGGCTGCAGAACTGTGCCCTGGCTGAACAGTTGTGTACCTTGCCTCTGTTGGTGCAGGAACCCACTCTCCGAGCCACTTGTGAAAGACAGGCCTGATGACCGTGGAAATGATCTTTCTTCCTCCTCCTCTTCCTCCTGTGCCACATCCTCTTCCATCATCGCCTAAAGCGTTTTTTCAAGGAGACATAGAAGTGGGATAGTAACGCTGAGGACTGCATCATTGGCACTGATCATGTTGGGGGAGTACTCGAAACAGCGCAACACGGCACATACATCCCGCACGAAGGCCCACTCGTTGATGGTGAGGTGGTGCTGTTCCGCAGAGTGACTGACCCGTGCATCCTGCAGCTGAAACTCCATTATTGCCTGCTGCTGTTATTAGTCTCTCCAGCATGTGCAAGGTGGAGTTCCACCTTGTGGGTACGTCGCATATGAGGCAGTGAGCGGGAAGGCCGAAGTTACGCTGCAGTGCAGACAGGTGAGCAGCAGCAGGGTGAGAACGTCGAAAGCACGCACAGACGGCCCACAATTTCTGCAGCAGCTCTGACATATCAGGGTAATTTTTCAGGAACCTTTGCACCACCAAATTCAGCAAATGCACCAGGCAAACGATGTGCGTCAAACCGGCTAGCTGCAGAGCTGCCCGTTATCGCACACCACCAGGACAGGCTTGAGGCTCAGCGGCACCAACCACTCATCGGTCTGTTGTTCCATGCCCGTCCGCAGCTCCTGCGCGGTGTTGGGTTTTTCCCCCAAACAAATGAGTATTAAAACATTTCCCCCTGGCTGTGCTGAAGTTGGTGGTGAAGGTGTTACGCTGACCGGATGAGGAGGCGGTAGAGGAAGAAGCGGAGTAGTAAGAGAAGGCAACAGGAGGCAACGAGAAATGTCCTGCAATCTTCAGTGGCGGTAGGTCATGCGCCAAACTACTATCCGCCTCAGGCCCAGTCGCAACTGCATTTACCCAGTGTGCAGTTAGGGAGATAGAACGTCCCTGCCCATGCTTACTGGTCCATGTATCGGTAGTTATGTGGACCTCGCCACAGATGGCGTTGCACAGTGCACACCTGATTTTGTCCGACACTTGGTTGTTCAGGGCAGGGATGGCTTGCCTCGAAAAGTAGTGGCGGCAGGGAACCACGTACTGTGGGACAGCCACCGCCATAAGGTCTCGGTCTCCACCAAAAGGAATGACAGCATTTCAAAGGCCAGGAATTTTGAAATGGTGGCATTCAGGGCCAGGGATCATGGGTGGGTAGGGGGGGTACTTCCTCTTTCTCTCCAGTCTTTGGGGGATGGACAGCTGAATGCTTCCATGGGACAGTGTGGACAAGCTTGGCGATGGTGGGGGAGGTGGTGGTGTTGCTGCCATATGCTCTGTTTCCAGGGTGGCAGGTGCCACTGTCACTCCAGAGGGGGAGGGAAATGCTGAGACCGCAGCAGAAGAGGGAGCAAAAAGA
>ONZH01000947.1:0-24214 GCA_900303285.1 Rhinella marina
GCCCTTTGCTTATCAGTAACAGTAGTAAAAGAAGCAGGTCTTACCACACTTGGTTTCTGGATCAGTCCTTTTCTTGCAAACAAAAAATTTTCAGCAAGTGTCACTGCTTGCTCACCATCATCAGGCTGATGTTCCTTGACCCAGATTTGCATTGGTGCAGGCAAGACATCCAAGAATTGTTCAAGAATGATAGTCTCCATCACCTGTTGAACAGTCTTGCCCTCAGGAGCAATCCACTTGGTGCATAGTTCAGTCAGCTGGGTGTAGGCCTCTCTTGGTCCTTCCCTGTCCTGGTATCTGTAGGTCCAGAATTTTGGTGAAATGTCTCTGCATGTATATTGTAGCATCTCAGAATTGCAGCTTTAACTTTTTGGTACTTTTCTGCATCCTCAGTGCGCATTTGACTATATGCCTGCAGAGCTTTTGCTGGTGAGGAATGGTGCAAGATGAAGGACCCACTGATCTTCAGGCCACTTATTTGCTTGAGCTACTTTTTCAAACACTTTAAGATATGACTCTATATCATCAGTCTCTGATAGCTTAGTAAGCTTTAAACTTGTAGCAGGAGGTATATTGCGCTGCATATCTTGCAGCACCTGTAAGAACTGTTCATCCCTCCATGCTCTTTCCTGTTCTTGTTGCCGCAACTCAATTTTACGTTGCTCCTCCTCTTTTTCTCTCCTCCATTGCTCACGTTCATAAGCGTACTTTTCCTCCTCTTTTCTACGCTGGTCACTTAATTCTTGGCGGTGAACCAACCATACAAGGAGTTCCTCTACGTTTTTAGGAGTAGTTGCACTCACCGGTGGATCTGTACTGCTCCCAGCTGCAGCGCCCTCCTCTGGAATTATGGCTTCAGATAACTCAGTCTGGGTGCCTTCCATTTTGGATTTAAGGAGTGCTGGTTGGCGTCTTTTGGCAGGTCTGGATGGTTGTGTAGATCCCTTAGTTCGCTGAGATCGCCTTGGAGAAGAAGTTGTTATAAATCTCCGGGTGTGACCTCTTCCGGCCATGTACTGAGTGGACCACTGTACTTATTAGTCCAGTACAGACGGCAATCCCACTTCTGACACCATATGTTGGAGTGTGGGAGTCGTTGCCGTTAGAAACAGTCCTCACTCAGGTCTTGGCAAAATAAGCCCAGGTTTATTTTGAGCAAAATCAAAACAAATTAACAAAAACAAAGTTCAGGAGAATAAGGGGTTAAGTTGCAGCTACCTTAGGATCAAGTAGCACCCCAGCTCTCAGATCATCCAGTCTGAACTGAAGATCCCTCCACCTACATGCAAGTGCACTTATATACAATTTACCAGTTCCCAGAATCCATCAGTCTTAAAGGAACATGCATTTGGTTTAAAACAGAAATATTGCACATAAATCATACATTAAACTACATAAAACACAAAGCATTCTAGCTGTCTCCTTTTAAAATAAAAAAGGAGCTTACAATCTATATACATTTTGCCAAATTATACCAAACATAACATAAGAACATAAACCTACTAGGTTTGGCTGCAGCTTTGCCTCACCTGGCAGTAATTAGCAGCACCCTATATAAACCCAGCACACCCTCTCCTCAGGTTTAGTCTCCTGCAGGTAAGTAGCTGGTAATGCTGTGTGTGTTGGTGGGGAATACTGAGCCAGCTTGTCTGTGGAAATGATAGTGGGCAGAGACAAAGGTTTGCTGGCCAGCATGTGGAAAAGAGAGAGAAAGATACATACATACAGATAGACAGACTTGCTCACTATTAACCCCTCAACAAAGGGGGTGAATGGAAGACGGCTTTTAACACTCCTGAGGGCCACTTTGAGAACTCGGTCATGCCTTTTGGGTTGACCAATGCTCCTGCGGTCTTCCAGCATTTTGTTAATGACATTTTTCATCACCTTGTGGGGAGGTTTGTAGTTGTGTATTTGGATGACATACTAATCTATTCTCCAGATATGGTGACACATCAGGATCACGTTAGACAGGTGTTGCAGATCTTAAGATATAACAAATTGAATGCAAAATTAGAGAAATGTGTTTTTGCTGTACAAGAGGTGCAATTCTAATGATACCTGCTGTCATCTTGAAGTTTTCAAATGGATCCAGAGAAAGTTTGTGCTGTATTGGACTGGGATCGACCTGAAAATTTGAAGGCTTTTATGCGGTTTTTGGGGTTCATCAACTATTACCAAAAGTTTATTAAGAACTATTCGACAATAGTTAAACCCTTAACTGACATGAATAGGAGAGGGACGGATGTCTCAAAGTGGTCTGATGCAGCATTGCGAGCCTTTTCCGCTGTGAAGGAGTGCTTGTCTTCTGCCCCTATTTTGGTGCAGCCAGATGTGTCACAAACTTTCATTGTAGAGGTTGACACATCTGAGGTGGGGGTAGGAGCAGTTTTGTTACAGAGTCCATGCCCATGTGCCTTTTTCTCGAAAAAACTCTCTGCTGCGGAGAGAAATTACGATGTGGGTAACAGAGAGTTATTGGCCATTAAGTTGGCTTTTGAGGAATGGCGTCATTGGTTGGAAGGGGCGATTCACCCAATCACGGTATTCACAGATCACAAAAACCTGGCTTACCTTGAGTCGGCGAAACGACTTAACCCGAGGCAGGCCAGATGGTCTTTGTTCTTCACCAGATTCAATTTCATTGTCACGTATCGTCCTGGGATTAAGAATGTCAAGTGGATGCCTTGTCACGTAGTTTTCCCAGAGGTGGCGATTTTGAAAATCCGAGTCCTATACTGTCTGAAGGGGTGGTGATATCTGCTCTTTACCCTGATCTTGAGGCTAAGGTGTTTGAGGCCCAGGGAGACGCACCGGAGTCTTGCCCCCCCTATGAAATTGTCCATCTGAATTGCGTCATAAGGTGTTTGAGGAACATCACTGTATGGTGCTTGCGGGACACCCTGGGAGTAAATCCACTGTCGACCTCATCTTTCGTAGATTCTGGTGGCCAGGGCTGCGTAAGTGTGTTGAGGACTATGTGTCGGCCTGTAGTGTCTGTGCACGCGCTAAGGTAACACATACTCGACCTTCTGGACCCCTACTCCTGTTGCCCATCCTGTCCAGACCATGGACTCACTTGTCTATGGACTTTATCACTGATCTGCCTAATTCATCTGGAAAGACAGTTATTCTGGTGGTTGTAGATCGGTTTAGTAAAATGGCACACTTTATTGCATTGCCCGGACTTCCTAATGCTAAAACCCTTGCACAAGTGTTTGATGAGAACATTGTGAAACTTTATGGCATTCCCACTGATCGTGGGACTCAGTTTGTGTACAGATTCTGGAAGCCGTTCTGTACTTGGCTCGGGGTGCTTTTCACCCTCAGACGAATGGACAGACAGAGCGTACTAATCAGAGTGTAGAGACTTACTTGAGATGTTTTGTCTCGAGAATCAGGAGTAGTGGCCCTCGTTTTTGTCTCTGGCGGAGTTTGCCATAAACATTCGTAGATAGGAGTCCATTGGCAAGTCGCCGTTTTTTGGTGCATATGGGTTTCACCCACAGTTTGGCACTTTTTCTGGTTCAGATACCTCTGATATCCCTGAGGAAGAACGTTTTTCGTCATCATTGTCATCTATATGGTGGAAAATTCAAAGTAACTTGTTAACCTTCCTCTTGTGTTAGCTTTCTGTTACTCTTTCTTATGTTAACGGGTCGGTTTTGACCCGTGTCTTAAATCACCCCTAGGATACCCTAAAAACAGTTATTTATGATCCAATTTGTTTCTTACCTCTTAGTTACCTTGTTAGGGTTTCTCATCCATGGAAGTATTGATTTTAATATTTTTGTTGTGGCCCCCTGGGCCTTTCATTTGAGAGCTTACCCTTCATTTTCAATATAAAAATATTGACAATGGCATAAACAGATCAAAACATGTCTTGATGTCACTTACTCTTGTCATTGGTGATTTGGCCATACATGCCTGGACATGTCCCTAACTCAAGTTGCTGGAGGTAGAGCTGGCTGTGGGCTGTTGGTTTATATTGTGTTTATGAGTTCAGTTTTGGGACTTATTATTTTTTTTTACTCTTATATTAGACCTGGGTCGAAATTGACCCCAACAACACAAATGTTATAATTTTAATAAGAGCATTTTACAATTTAGTAAAATAGTTTTATTTTATTGTATTTTGTTTAAAAATAAGTTCCTGAAAAAGTAAAAAAGTCTTGATGCAATAAACAAATGTATGTAGAATTTGTATGCATTTAAAACCTAAAAGGGGTCGGTCACGACCCTAACACTAGAGGAAAGTTAAATATGGGCAACAAGTAGAAACGTGTGGCTGACAGCAAACGTATGAATGGTCTGGACCTAAGAGTGGGTGATTCTGTGTGGCTGTCCACAAGAAACATTAAGTTGAAAGTTCCTTCTTGGAAGTTGGGTCCAAGATTTATTGGTCCATATAAGATCACTGCCATTATTAATCCTGTAGCATTTCGCCTTGAACTTCCTCAGGCCCTGAAAATGCATAATGTATTTCACAGATCTTTGTTAAAGAGATATGTTGAACCATGTCCCTTGCCACCCGCGCCTATCATGGTGGACGGCAGTTTGGAATTCTAGATCGCCAAGATTATTGACTCTCGAGTTCTTTGTAGAACACTTCAATATCTTGTTCACTGAAAGGGTTATGGACCAGAGGAGAGGACGTGGGTAGCGGCATCTGACGTGAATGCCAGTCGTTTGGTGAAAGCTTTTCACAGGTGTCATCTGGACAAAGTTGGTCCAGGGTGCCCGGAGGTCACCCATAGAAGGGGGGGTACTGTCTCGGACATTCCTATGACATATAACAAGAGGTCTGTCAGATTGGCAACACGTGGGATAATCTGACATATTTTCCCTTTTTGTTGTTGGTATTTACCACACCCTTTTCCCTTAGGTGTTCCTGGTGTGGTAATTGACGCTCCCCTATTTATTGCTTCTTCTCCCACAATTCCTTGCGGTTTATAGCTTCAGTTGTTGTTGTGGTGTGCAGCAGTTTGGTTTTCAGCTGAGATCCTGGAGCCTCCATTTCTTCATTGAAAGATAAGTTTCCTTTTCCCTTCTGTGTGTTTTGTTATTAGGCCTAAGGGAGACTCCTGTTCGTCCTTCATTTTGGAGGAACAGGTAGACTCATTCCTGTCATTAGTTCCAGGGTCCTATAGGGTCAGTTCGGTGTTTAGGTCCCTGTGTATGAACTTGCCTACATTTAAAGCCTGTTCATACTGGTAGATAGACAGGAATTGAGCCAGGGTTTCCTGTAGGAGGTGTCCATCTTCCTTCCTTAGTTTATAGGCCCAATCTCCTTTCCCTCCTACGCTTGGTTTGGTTCCCTCCCCCACATCTGCGCATAACAACTAATCTCCTTTCTACTTCTATAAATATCCCTTTCATAATGTATTTATTTTTGGACAATTTCAGAGCATACGATGAAGAGTCATTTTGTGATTTCTGTTTAACCCTTGCAAGACCAAGCTATTTAACCTTCGTGACCAGGCTTAATTTTGCAAATCTGACATGTGTCACTTTCTGTGGTGATAACTTTAGAATGCTTTTATTTATCCAAGTCATTCTGATATTGTTTTCTTGTGACATCTCGTACTTGATGTTAGGGGTAAATTTGGGTTGATAACTTTTACCATTATATTATAAAAAAAATCGCAAATTTACAGAAAATTTGGGAAAAAATGTAATTTCTACGCCTTACAGGCAGATAGTGATACATCCTTATAGGGATGAGCGAACCGAACCGTAACGAACCAGATTCGTTACGAACTTTCCCAAAAGTTCGGTTCGTCACCGAACCGAATTTTGAGAAAGTTCGTAACGAATATGGTTAAAATAACGCCGACTCAAAATATACGCATATTTGAGAATGTACACTAATGCGTACGCTAATGCGTATGAATTCATAAAATGCGTACACATTAGCGAACATTCTCAAATATGCGTATATTTAGGGTATGGAATATGCCATATGCCATACCCTAAATATACGCATATTTGAGAATGTTCACTAATGTGTACACGCATTTTATGAATTTAGACGCATTAGCGTATGCATTAGTGTACATTATTAAGTAGCGTACATTTGACAACGATAGACTGTATGTTTGTTACTTGAGTAGGAATGTTCACAGACGCAGTGTATGCGTACGCTAATGCGTACATATTCAGTTAAGTAGCGTACCTTTGACAACGCTAGACTGTATGTTCGTTACTTGAGTAGGAATGTTCGCAGACGCAGTGTATGAGTACGCTAATGCGTACATATTCAGTTAAGTAGCTTACCTTTGACAACGCTAGACTGTATGTTCGTTACTTGAGTAGGAATGTTCGCAGACGCAGTGTATGCGTATACTAATGCATACATATTCATTCAGTTAAGTAGCGTACCTTTGACAACGCTAGACTGTATGTTAGTTATTTGTGCGGGAATGTTTGCATTAGCGTACGCATTAGTGTAAATTCTCAAATATGCGTAAATTTTGCGTCGCCGTTGTTGAAGTCGCTTGGATTTTTTCCACTTTTTTCATTGTAATAGCAACTGCAAGTAAACGAAACTATACCCTATCAGACTCCCATTATTGTAGCAGCAATTATTCAGCCGTTATAGCAAGGTTCGTTTTAGGTTCGGTTCGTACGAATCCGAACTTCCCGAAAGTTCGCCGAAGCGAAGCGAACCAAACTTTTCAAAAGTTCGCTCATCCCTACATACTTAAATAGTTTTTACTTAAGATTCCTTATATGTCTACTTTATGTTGGCATCATTTTGAAAATTACATTTTATTTTTTTTAGGATGTTAGAAGGCTTAGAATTTAAGAAGCAATTTTTCAAATTTTCTATACAATTTTTAAAACCGACTTTTTCAAGGACCAATTCAGTTCTGAAGTCAATTTGAGGTTCTTACATAATATAAACCACCCATAAATTACCCCATTTTAGAAACTATGCCCTTGAAATTACTCAAAACTGGTTATACAAACTATGTTAACTATTAGGTGTTCCACAAGAAATAAAGGAAAATCGAGGTGAAATTTACAATTTTCAGTTTTTGTACAGATTTTTAATTTTAATCCATTTTTTTCTATAAAACAGCAAGGGTCAACAGCAAAGGAAAGCTCAGTATTTATTACCCTGATTCTGCAGTTTACAGAAACACCTCAGTTATGTTTGTAAACAGCTGTATGGGCGCACGGCAGGGACGGAAAGGAGCAACATCTGGTCGTTGGAGAGCAGATTTGCTGGAATGGCTTTTGAGTGCTGTGTCATATTTGAAGGCACACTAAAGCACTCCTACAGTAGAAAACCCCAAAAAGTGACCCCATCTTGGAAACTACACCCCTCAAATAACTCATTGAGGGGTTTACTGACCACTTTGACCTCACAGGCGTTTCATAATATTTAGAAACACACGGCTGTGAAGATGAAAAATTATATTTTTTTTAAAAGAAAAAGTCGCCAAAAAGACACAAAGCTTTTCTTTAACATGGGATAACAAGAGAAAATGCAACCCATAATTTGTTACCCATTTTCTCCTGAATATGGCAACACCCCATATGTGGTGGTAAACTGCTTTATGAGCAGACAGCAGAATTCAAAAGCAAAGGAGCGGCATCTGCATTTTCTAACATGGAATTTGCTGAAATAGATTTTAAGGGCCATAACTTTTTTTTTATTTTTTTGTTGACTGAGCTGTGTGGGGGCTCATTTTTTGCGGGGTGAGCTTTAGTTTTTAATGGTACCATTTTTGGGTACTATATGACTTTTTGATCGCTTTTTATTTCATTTTTATGAGGTGAAGTGGCTAATATTGCAATTCTAACAGTGTTATTTTTAGTTTTTATGGGGTTCTCCATGTAGTATCCTTAATAAAATGGTTGTATTCTGTGGGTTGATATGGTTCTGGCGATACCAAATTTATACTGTTTTATTCATGTTCTACCACTTTTATAGTATAAAATAACTTTTTATTAACCTTTTTTTTCATCACCAAATTAAAGACTCATAACTTTTTGATTTTTCCATCAATGTAGCTGTGTGGGGGCTTGTTTTTTGCAGGATAGGCTGTAATTTTTAATGGTACAATTTTGGGGTGTATATGGCTTTTTGAGCACTTTTTATTAATTCTTTCAGGAGGTGAACGTGGAAAAATTGCATTTCTGTCAGTATTTTTTTATTTTTATATGGGGTTCTACATGTGGTATATTTCATATGATAATTTTATTCTGTGGGATTATCCGGTTATGGCGACACCAAAAGTGTATAATTTTTTTTTTCATTTTCTACCACTTTTAAATCAGTAAATCACTTTTTAGTAAATTTTTTTTCCATCCCCAAAATCTAAGACCCATAACTTTTTTTATTTTTCCATCAACATTGTTGTATGAGGGCTCATTTTTAGCAGGATGGGCCTCAGTTTTTATTGGTCTCGTTTTTGAGATGCATATGACTTTTTGATCACTTTTTATTAAATATTTTGGGGAGGTGAGGCAAAAAAAAAATGCAATTCAGCCATTGTTTATTTTTTAGAGAGTTCACCACGTGGGATTGGTACCACGATCATTTTACAGATCAGGTCATTATGAACACGGCGATACTAATTATGTGTAGTTTATTTTATTTTTTTAAATTTTTTAATCTTTTATAAATGAGTAGATATGGGAAAAGGCAATTTATTTTATTATTAATTTACTTTTTATTTTATAAAATAAATTTTTTTTACATTTATTTTTTTACTTTTTTTATTTTCACACTTTTTTATCAAGTACCTCTTGGATCTTGAAGATCCAGTGGGGCTGATGGCTGTACTATACTTTGCAATGCTCTTGCATTGCAAAGTATAATACTATCAGTTTTACACTGATAGATGGCAACACAGGACGCCTTTGAAAGGCGTCCGATTGCCATGACAACCATTGAGCCGCTGCCATCGCAGAGCAGCAGCCCGATGGTTTAGAGAGGGAGCCCCCTCCCTCTATTAACTCCATGTATGCCGCTGACAGCACTTTTACACAGCCGCGATCCGATTGGTTAGTCTGCACAGATTAACCAATTGGACCAATTGCCGACAAGGGACCACTCTGATTGGTCCCTTGCCGGCATTACTGGACTCTGCACTGTCAGTGACAGTAGCAGTCAAGGGGCAGAAGCAGATGAAACCAAAATCAAAACTTTTTGGAAACAATGCAGAATGATATGTTTGGCATAAAAGCAACACAGCTCATCACCCTGAACACACCATCCCCAAACATGGTGGTAGCAGCATCATGGTTTAGGCCTGCTTTTCATCAGCAGGGACAGGGAAGATGGTTAACATTGATGGGAAGATGGATGGAGCCAAATACAAGACCATTCTGGATGAAAACCTGTTGGAGTCTGCAAAAGACCTGAGACTAGGACGGAGATTTATCTTCAAACAAGACAATGATCCAAAACATAAAGCAAAATCTACAATGGAATGGTTCAAAAAAATAAACGTATCCAGGTCTTAGCATGGCCAAGTCAAAGTCCAGACCTGAATCCAATTGAGAATATGTGGAAAGAGCTGAAAACTGCTGTTCACAAACGCTCTCCATCCAACCTCAAAGAGCTCAAGCTGTTTTGCAAGAAAGAATGGGCAAGAATTTTAGTCTCTAGATGTGCAAAACTAATAGAGACATACCCCAAGCGACTTGCAGCTGTAATCGCAGCAAAAGGTGGCGCAACAAAGTATTAATGCAAAGGGGCCGAATAATTTTGCACGCCCCACTTTTCAGTTTTATTATTACAAAAAAGTTTAAATGATCCAATAAATTTAATTCTACTTCACAATTGTGACCCACTTGTTGATTCTTCACTAAAAATTTAAAATGTTATATCTTTTTGTTTGAAGCCTAAAATGTGGCAAAAGGTTGAAAAGGTCCAGGGGGACGAATACTTTCGCAAGGCACTGTATATTGCTCAGAAAACCATATTATATTATTTTTTTCCTCCCAAAGATTATATTAAAATTCAGTTGGTCATAGGTTAGAGTGATTAGTGTAACTACTTCTGCTGCTACATATCTGCATAATTTTTGAACTGCTTGTTAAAAACAACAAACCATTGGTTCCACTGATACCACTGTGTGTCCATAAATGCTGGCAGGCATCTGCCTCATTTTTTGGCAATTTTAATAGCAATAAAATTTGACAGTTTTCTGTTAGGCTACTTTCACATCTGCACTTTCCCTTTCCGCTATTGGGATCCGTCATCTCACTAACGGGAGAAAAAGCTTCAGTTTTGTCCTCATTCATTGTCAATGGGGATAAAACTGAACTGAAGGGAACGGAGTGCACCAGAATGTATTCCATTCCGTTTCACTGCTTTCCCATGTTTATTATATAAGCCCCTTTCACTTATGTTCAGAAGTTTCACTTAAGTACACTTGTTGTTGATTCTTCACCAAAAATTTAAAATGTTATATCTTTTTGTTTGAAGCCTGAAATGTGGCAAAAGGTTGAAAAGTTCCAGGGGGCCGAATACTTTCGCAAAGCACTGTACTTTTCTTATTAAAATTTACTATTTATCAAATTGATGGGCTAGTGTGAGAATAAGGCAACTTTCACACGAACTTTGTGTTTTGCGGTCCGCAAATTGCGGATCCACATAAAAAAAAAACGGATGGCATCCGTGTGCATTCCGTATTTTGCGGAATGGAACAGCTGGCCCCTAATAGAACAGTACTATTCTTGTCCGTAATACTGACAAGAATAGGACATGTTCTATTTTTTTTTGCGGGCTACGGAACGGAAACACGGATGCGGACAGCACGCGGTGTGCTGTCCGTAATTTTTGCGGACCCATAGAAATGAATGAGTCCGCATCCTATCCGCAAAAAATGCGTATCGGAGCCCACAAAAAATACTGTCGTGTGAAAGAGGCCTACACAAGATGAAAATGCACAAGTACAGTACAGACCAAAAGTTTGGACACACCTTCTCATTCAAAGAGTTTTCTGTATTTTCATGACTCTGAAAATTGTAGATTCACACTGAAGGCATCACAACTATGAATTAACACATGTGGAATTATATACTTAACAAAAAAGTGTGAAACAACTGAAAATATGTCTTATATTCTAGGTACTTCAAAGTAGCCACCTTTTGCTTTGATTACTGCTTTGCACACTCTTGGCATTCTCTTGATGAGCTTCAAGAGGTAGTCACCTGAAATGATATTCCAACAGTCATGAAGGAGTTCCCAGAGATGCTTAGCACTTGTTGCCTTCACTCTGCGGTCCAGTTCACCCCAAACCATCTCAATTGGGTTCAGGTCTGGTGACTGTGGAGGCCAGGTCATCTGGCGTAGCACCCCATCACTCTGTAGCACCCCATCACTCTCCTTCTTGGTCAAATAGCCCTTACACAGCCTGGAGGTGTGTTTGGGGTCATTGTCCTGTTGATAAATAAATGATGGTCCAACTAAACGCAAACCGGATGGAATAGCATGCCACTGCAAGATGCTGTGGTAGCCATGCTGGTTCAGTATGCCTTCAATTTTGAATAAATCCCCAACAGTGTCTCCAGCAAAGCACCCCCACACCATCACACCTCCTCCTCCATGCTTCACGGTGGGAACCAGGCATGTAGAGTCCATCTGTTCACCTTTTCTGCGTCGCACAAAGACACGGTGGTTGGAACCAAAGATCTCAAATTTGGACTCATCAGACCAAAGCACAGATTTCCACTGGTCTAATGTCCATTCCTTGTGTTCTTTAGCCCAAACAAGTCTCTTCTGCTTGTTGCCTGTCCTTAGCAGTGGTTTCCTAGCAGCTATTATACCATGAAGGCCTGCTGCACACAGTCTCCTCTTAATGGTTGTTGTAGAGATGTGTCTGCTGCTAGAACTCTGTGTGGCATTGACCTGGTCTCTAATCTGAGCTGCTGTTAACCTGCGATTTCTGAGGCTGGTGACTCTTGAATGAACTTATCCTCCGCAGCAGAGGTGACTCTTGGTCTTCCTTTCCTGGGGCGGTCCTCATGTCAGCCAGTTTCTTTGTAGCGTTTGATGGTTTTTGCGACTGCACTTGGGGACACTTTCAAAGTTTTCCCAATTTTTTGGACTGACTGACCTACATTTCGTAAAGTAATGATTGTTACTCATTTTTCTTTACTTAGCTGCTTTTTTCTTGCCATAATACAAATTCTAACAGTCTATTCGGTAGGACTATCAGCTGTGTATCCACCTGACTTCTGCCCAACACAACTCATGGTCCCAACCCCATTTATAAGGCAAGAAATCCCACTTATTAAACCTGACAGGGCACACCTGTGAAGTGAAAACCATTTCAGGTGACTACCTCTTGAAGCTCATCAAGAGAATGCCAAGAGTGTGCAAAGCAGTAATCAAAGCAAAAGGTGGCTACTTTGAAGAACCTAGAATATAAGACATATTTTCAGTTGCTTCACACTTTTTTGTTAAGTATATAATTCCCCATGTGTTAATTCATAGTTTTGATGCCTTCAGTGTGAATCTACAATTTTCATAGTCATGAAAATACAGAAAACTCTTTGAATGAGAAGGTGTGTCCAAACTTTTGGTCTGTACTGTACATTGTGAGAAAAAAACGTAACACGACAGACACATTGTATTGTATGTGAACAGGAGCCCAATGAAGTATAAAAATGGTTGTGGCTCACTAAAAGAAAATACTCTATTGCCATTGTAAAGTAATTAGAACTCACTGCGACTAATGCTTTCTCTGAAAGCTGAATACAATTTAATTCGTAATTGATTAGGTATTTTTATAGCACTCTTCGCTAAAGCAATGTGCTTCATAATGTAATTTCAAAGATTTATAACCTTCAAATTTAGGCTACATATTTGAAATGCTGAACAACCAAGTGGGATTGTTCTGGATTCTAATCAGCTTTAGATATTAAATTGCAAAGCACTGTAATTACTTTTGAGCCCTACCCAATACTTCAAACACGGTTATTTAAAAGGTAATAAATGCACCGAATGCTCAATAGGATTCTTTTGTACGCTCTTAAATAGATATAATGATTCAGTGGATTATACAGAATTTACATTGATATAAAATTAAAATAATTTGCATTTTATTTAGGGCATATTCTATTCATCAATTAAAAAAGGGCACAAAAAGAACCAATAGGTGGGATCTATTCAGCTTCACAGCACCTTTGTTACCAATAAAGGAAAGCAGCAAGTGCTTGGATTTTTGAATTGCCTGAATATTATGAAAATAGCAATTGCAGTAGACATCTGTGCTCAGGAAAAATAAACCACTAAAATGTGGATATCTGTGTTAACGTAATCAGAAAGTATTTGTAATAGTGAATCTAAACCACAAAGAGATTCCAGTATAGCTAGACATGCCAACTATACCCTAACAAGCTGAATAGCTTTTAACTCCAGTTGTAACTTGAATTCACTGGGCAAATTTAGCTGACTTAGTTTCAAACAATTGAAGTTTTATCTTTTCCATTACTAAGTGCAAGTATTCATATTTAGATGATATCATGTTTTATCTGCATATAATAAGCCATTGTGTGGCAACGTTTTATTTCATTTTGGAGTAAGTTCAAAAACAAATTACATAATGGAAGCACATCTTTTTGTATAATTTATGCATTTTTTCTGAAATTAATTTATGAGAACTAAAAACATCTACATATAAAGTGGTTATATACTTAAAAAAAAAAAAAATTTCAGACACAAAAAAGCCAGAAAGTGCTCACACATTTTTAGAGCACTTATGTTTTTTTTTTAAGATATAAAAACACCTAAAAAATAGCAGAGCTATAAAATGCTGTGTTTTTTAAATGAAGGAAGAAATATAAAAAATGCTACCGAATACAAATATCAGTAGTCAATTAATGCTTGCATATCCCAAGTTTCATATTTCTAATCTGCCGTGAACATCTGGAGCTGTCTTGTTTGCAGCTCAAAACACATCAAAAAGCACAGGTGCAAAAATTGAGACTAAAACACAAAAATGCAGAAAAGCACAGCAAAAACCTATGAGTAAAAGCACATTTTAAAAATAAGATATAGACCCTTACATCCCTACTTTTAAATTAACAAAAGTGTTTCTGTCTCCTAGTAACAGAGCTTCACTTATGTGTTGTGCTCAACATAGGATAGTGTTTCCTGTGTTAGGGGTTGTTCACATTTCAGTTATTTGATCAGTTATTTCCATCAGTTATTGTGAGCCAAAACCAGATGCCGGTCAAAAACACAGAACAGGTGCAAATCTTTTCATTATATCTGATCTCTGTTTAGTGTCCACTCCTTGTTTTGGCTCACAATAACTGATGGAAATAACTGACCAAATAACTGATATGTGAACAACCCCTTACTTGTGCTGTGTGTGAAGGGGCTGGCTGACTGGCTTGTTTCAATAGCTCAGTCTGCCTCCTTCACACAACACTAATAAAGTTTTGACACAAGAATGCTACGCTGTGTGGCGCATTAGCCCGAAATGAAGCTCTGGGAACACTGGTAACAAAGGGAGACCTTTGGTAGAAACAAAATATGAGTAAGTCCCCATGCACACACCCGTGGAGCACGGTCTGTGAACAGCCGGACTTTTCTCCTGCTGAGTGCACGAGCACACGGCGTCATTGGTTGCTATGATGCTGTGCACTTCGTGCTGCCGCCGCTGTACAGTAACACACTTATATAGATCATACGAGTGTATTACTATACAGCGACAGCGGCACAAAGCGCACGGCGTCATATCAACAAATGCCGCCGTGCGCTCATGCACTCAGTAGGAGGGCAGACCGGGTTTTCACGGACCGTGCTCCACGGATGTGTGCATGGGGTCTTAGACATATATCTTGTTACTTAAAACACATTTAGAGGGATAGCTTTTTGAGTTGGACAACAATTTTAAATAGTTGAGGTTGAAAAAAATACCTAGGTTTATTAAGTCCAACTTTATCCTTCAGTGTTGATCAAAAAGCCCATATGAGGTGGATGGCAGTTGCACTATATTAGGGAAAATATCCTTAACCCATTTCGCTACCAGCGGCATACATGTACGGCGCTGGAGCGATAGGCAAACATGGCGCCAACTCGAGCATACAACGGGCGTTATGGCCGGCAGATTTCTACTCATTCAAACAGCAGAGACCAGTGGCTAATAATTGCGACTGGCAATAATGCCAATTGCGGTCATTAAAGCCTTTAGATGCCGTGATCAAGTGTGATAATGGCATCTAAAGGGTTAAAAACATTCCCGGCTACTTACTGGCATCCTCTGTGGCCAATCAGGATGCCAATAATTGCTTTCAATACACTGGATCTCTCTGAAAAAAAAAAGGTTTTGTAGCTTCAAACATGAGCTACAATGCCATTAAAAAAGTTAAAAAATATAAACATCATGGGCATTTTTCCAATGCAGCGAATGGTGTAATGGAAAAAAGGGTCAAAATGGCCGATTCACCATTTTTTTCATATCTTCTCCTACCCAAAAATGTAATAAAATGTGACACACACACTCTAAAATGGTATTAATAAAAACTATAGATTAGTAGATATAACTATAAAAAATTTATGGGGGTCAGAATATGGAGATTTTTTTGAAAGTTTTAATTTATTTTTACACTATTTAGACATAAAAACCTATACATATGTGGTATCATTATAATTGTACTGACCCAGAGAATAAAGGACACAGGTCAGTTTTGCCACAAACGGAAAGCCGTATGAACAAAACCCGTAAAATGGTGGCGGAATTGCATTTTTTTCCAATTCCACACCATTTGGAATGTTTTGCACTTCCCACTACATTGTATGCAATATCAAAAGGAGGCTTTAGAAAGTACAACTTGTCCCGCTAAAAATCAGCCCTTATATGGATATATGAACGGAAAAATAAAAATGTTATGGCTCAAGGAAAGAAAAGTTAAAATAAATCCTTGAACTCTTTCAACTAATAAACCATCACAATATATTGTGGAGATGTTCCTCATCAACTTTTTAAAAGTGCCTCCTCTGCTAATTTGAGCTATAAACTATACAAATATTAGGGTTAAATAGAAAAAAAATGGAGCAGCCAACAAGAATTCAAGAATTGATTCTATTAATGCTCATATTAAAAAGACAGGGCAGTCAAAAATGAAAAAATAATATCAATATGTGTCCTTTCTTACCTTTCCTCTTGACCCGAGATGCCCGAGAGGAGTGACATGAGATGACTCATCTCAGGATATCTACAGTCAAGAGGAAAGGTGAGGAATGACACATCTGTATAACAAAGTTCTTTTTATGTTCTGAACAGATTAATTTATCTGTGAAATTGTGCTTTTATAGCATCTGACAAGTTTTCAATTTCAGAACTGTATGTCTTTTACACTGTATAAGACAATGAGGTAGAGATGACATATGCTGTCTTATAGGAGGGAATTTTTTTACATAATGGAAAATCTACAAAACAAAGGTTCAAAGGTTCACCTATGTGCGCTCTGTAAATTGTAAATAGATTGCTCTCCCTTGATTGTTAATTACAATTAGTTTCTGCATTTTTCTTTACATTATAGCATCTAGTGGCTCTCTATTTCAAATAGACATTTTCCACACTAGTAAATGTGCTAGCCATATGGTATCATATGCGCGTTGAGCCGCCGGCCGCCCGGCTCCCGGCTTCCTCAATGCGCCCGCATTGCTGATCGCAATGCGCAGGCGCGGAATTTCGGACTCGAACAGGGCCGGGAGCCGAAAGAGCTGGCTGCCTGGCCCTGTCAATCAACGCTACGGAGGAGGGGTAAGAGGAGGAATTACGGCCACTACTAGGTGCAGGGTTCACACCTACTGCACCTAGGGGAGCTAATTTACATATTTTAAAAACGGAGTTTTCTCACAAACAACTTTACAGAAAAGTATAAAACAAACAGATCTGTCATCAGGTGTCATTTGCGAATTGCAAATGACACTCGGTTTACTATGGTAAATTCTGATGACAGAAATCCTTTAAGGTTCTTAAGCATGCATTTGGAAACGCGAAGCTTCAGCTCTCTCCATAGATTTTCGATGGGATTGAGGTCAGGAGACTGGCTAGGCCATTCCATGACCTTGATATGCTTCTTATGGAGCAACTCCTTTGTTTCCTTGGCTGTATGTTTTGGGTCGTTGTCGTGCTGAAAGACCCATCCACGACCCATTTTCAGTGCCCTGGCGGAGGCAAGGAAGTTGTCACCCAGGATTTTGCGATACATGGCCCCGTTCATCTTCCCGTCAATGTGGTAAAGTTGGCCTGTGCTCTTAGAAGAAAAACACCCCCAAAACATAATACTTCCACCACCATGCTTGACGGTGGGGATGGTATTCTTAGGGTCATATTCTGTATTTTTCTTCCTCCAAACACGTCGAGTTGAGTTGAGGCCAAAGAGCTCAATTTTGGTCTCAACTGACCATAGCACCTTCTCCCAGTCTCTCTCGGAGTCATTAATATGTTCATTGGCAAACCTGAGGCGGGCCTGGACGTGAGCCTTCTTGAGCAGAGGAACCTTGCGTGCACTGCAGGATTTTAAACCATTACATCTGTGTATTACCAATGGTTTTTTTGGAGACTGTGGTCCCAGCTGCCTTGAGATCATTACTCAGCTCCTCCCGTGTAGTTCTTGGCTGATTTTTAGCCTTTCTCATGATCAATGAGACTCCACGAGGGGATATCTTGCATAGAGCTCCAGGCCTGGGTCGATTGACAGTAATGTTGTACTTCTTCCACTTCCGAATAATTGCACCAACAGTTGTCACCTTCTCATCCAGCTTCTTACTTATGGCTTTGTAGCCCATTCCAACCTTGTGTAGGTCAACAATTTTGTCCCTGACATCTTTAGACAGCTCTTTAGTCTTGCCCATGGTGGAGATGTTGGAGTGTCACTAAGACTGTTGGCAGGTGGCCTTTTATACAGGTGACAATTTGGGACAGGTGTCTCTCATCCAGGTAACGACTTCACTGTGATTAGGGTGTGTCAGTGGTCTGTGGGAGCCAACATTAGTCATGGTTTTACTAGGGAATCAAATACTTATTTCCCTCAAGGAAATGCAAATTATTTTTTATTTCTCATTTCATGTAATTTTCTCCGTTTTTCTTTTGATATTCTACGTGGCACTGTTAAAATAAAGCTGGCATAAAATTATGAGACGTTTCATTTATTTTTTAGTATTAAAACTTTTAAAGTCAGTGGGGGATCAAATACTTATTTCCTCCACTGTATATATACATAGTTAGGAAAAATGGCAGCACAAAAAACTTATAAGAGGGAGGTGCAAAGCCTATGATCCAACCATGATCATAAATAGTAAAGAAAAAAGGCAGCACTCGACAAAAAATAAAATAAAAAAAATGTATTTACCAAAGATGAGACACGCGACGTTTCGGCTCTAAACAGGAGCCTTTCTCAAGCAATAGTGAAGAGCGGTAACAAGATATTTATACATAAAGTGCAAGTGTGCACATTCAATCAATAACAATTCATATCAAAAGACAATAAGTTTAAAAAACATGATCATAGTCATAGTGTATATACAAACATGATTTTATACAAAATATGGGACAATAAGTGACCCAAAAATCAATATATGTGTCAAATAATAACATCATAATCCATATCATAAATCCTTCTGCATTAATTGGCCATATAAAATCCAATAATGACACATGTGTAATTAATAAATAATAAGTCGTCAAACTAGCCTGGTCCATGTGGCGCCCATGAGGAATCCGGTATAGGGCAATACGAGGTGCCGATGTTAGCATCTCTAATTAGCAACTGCGCATGTCCATAAACTATACAACATGAACGAAGATATCATACACACTGCGCATGTCACGCATGCGCAATGCATTACTTCTAAGCAAGAAAATGCCATGGATGGAATTGGAACAGCGCTCAAACTCCAAGCGCATGCGCAATAGAAATAAGTAGAATGCAAGAGCCATCTTGGAAGTGGTAAAGCACCAATCCTTCAGTGCAATGTAAGTAACAGGTTCTTGTCACCCATTCAAACAGGGATCTCCTGTAGGCATCGCTACAGGTACAAAAGAGACAGAAAAGTGGGGGCAGTGAATAGTGCATCACGAAGTAATGCCATAATTCACGCTCCATACCACTGTGCTAACACGCCGGTCCACCAATATAGTAGAGGAGCGAGCCAGCAGTTGGTATAACCACCAAGGCATATTAACCACGTAGCTGCCAAAGAGTGTATAAGTGAATGTAACCAAGACCTAAGTGGCTCATCACGTCCCATCCATGACCATAAAATAATAAACGATAAATCATAGAGAAAAATAAAAAAAATATAAAAAAGAAATAAAAATAAAATTGCCTGAATTTTTTTTTACATTTTATATAAAAAGACATGCAGCAGAGAGGCGAATTGGTCCCTGTATTGCTCCGCCAAATCCTCTCAGTCCACAGGAGCCTAGAAAAACATATAAAAGATATCATTAGTGACAATATCATAATATACTATTACATGATAGCAAAAAAAAACACATATTCACATGAAAGATGTAGATAAAGGAGCCACACAGGTTATGCCAGGCAAACATCCTATAGTAATACACCTAATTTGTATTCTATATTGAGACCAGAGGGATATAAAGTGGACAATTTACGTATCCACTAGAGGTCTTTACGCAGTAAAGCCTTTGTACGATCGCCGCCACGTAGTAACATAGGAACATAATCAATGATCTTAAAGGGTTTCTGTCACCAGTTTTTTCGGTATGAATCAGGCTGACATTAGAGTTGTGCTAATGTCACCTGATTCCAAATATATATCTGTTTTATTTACTGGTGCCCCCATTTTTATATAAAATGAACTTTTATTTTATGCTAATAAGGCCTCTAGGTGCAAGGGGCGTTACCCCTGCTCCTAGAGGCTCTGTTGATTGACAGGACCAGGCAGAGAAGAAACACTCCATTCACCATAGCTTGCAAGGACCTTCAATGATGTCATGACCATGTGATCAGTCACATGGTTAGGATCACACAAACAGCCTGTCTCCTCCTAAACCATGTGACTGATCACATGGTCATGACATCATTGAAGGTCCTTGCAAGCTATGGTGAATGGAGTGTTTCTTCTCTGCCTGGTCCTGTCAATCAACAGAGCCTCTAGGAGCAGGAGTAACACCCCTTGCACCTAGAGGCCTTATTAGCATAAAATAAAAGTTCATTTTATATAAAAATGGGGGCACCAGTAAATAAAACAGATATATATTTGGAATCAGGTGACATTAGCACATCCCTAATGTCAGCCTGATTCATACCGAAAAAAACTAGTGACAGAAACCCTTTAAATCATAGCTTATGCTCAGTATGTCTCTGCTCAACAAAATGTCTAGACACTGGTAAATCCAGACTTTTCTTACGAACTGTATATCTATGGTAATTAAGCCTCGTTTTTAAATCTAAGGTGGTCTCACCTGCATACCATAGATTGCATGGACAAATCAACAAATGAATAACAAAGTCGGAGTTGCATGTGAGATAGTGTCGTATTGAAAAAACCTCTCCAGTAGTTGGATGGGTGAAATGTGCCCCTTTTACCATAAGGCGACAATTTACACAAGATAAGCACTGAAAACAGCCCATTTTTGGTGCTTGTAACAACATTTGTCTGGACTGTCTGGTGGGGGCTGTGTCAGAGCGCACCAACTTGTCACCAATACTTCTTATTCGACGATAGGAAAAAATGGGAGGAGACATAAATTCCAAGATATCATTATGGCCCCTATGTAAAATAGACCAGTTTTTCCGAATAATATTACTGATAACATGTGACTGTTCAGTAAAAGTAGAAACAAAATAAATCCGTTTTTGTGGTTCCTTCTTCAAATCAGGATGTAAAAGAGTGTGCCTCTCCAAACCTAGAATCTTTTTCTGTTGTGATTTTACCAATGATGCAGGATAGCCCCTTTGTCGGAATTTATGTGACATAGTATTCAATGTAGAGGGTAAAACAGCATCATCAGACACTGTACGTTTTACCCGTAACATCTGGCTGTAGTTACCCTAGTGTTGATCATGTAGTGTAGTGTTTGATCATATTACGTGGATGTCGACTGCTGTAATGCAACAAAGAATTCCTGTCGATAGGTTTGACAAAAAGATCAGTTTTAAGTGTGTGATCAACCAGAGAGACCAAAGTGTCAAGAAACTGCACACTCGTTTCGGAGTGTACAAGAGTAAACTTGACATCCGGGTCAATCTGATTTAAAAAAGTGTGGAACAGAATTAAATCATCAAGAGAACCATGCCAAAGAAGTAAGACGTCATCAATGTATCTCCACCACCTCACCACATGGGTGAAGTGGTGGGAGACAGAGACGACGTCCTCCTCCAAATATCGCATGTACATATTAGCATAAGTGGGGGCTGCATGAGACCCCATTGCAACTCTTTTTCACTGAACATAAAATTGGTCTTGAAAAAGAAAATAATTATGACGGAGAATAATATTCAATAGGTCAATAATGAGTGACTGACACATATCCGTAAATGAGGAAGTGTGTAAAAATCGAGAAACCACTGTAATGCCCCTATCATGATCAATAGATGTGTATAAAGAAACTACATCAAATGAAGCTAGAATAATATTATCAAAAGCAGACAGATCCACTTGCTGAAGCTTCAAGAGAAAATCTGAGGTGTCCTGGATATATGAATTAGCTTCAACCGCATATCTGCGTAAAATACGATCAAGAAAAATGGCGATATTGGAGAAGATAGATGCAGTACTAGAAATAGGTCGGCCAGGAGGGTCAACCAAAGATTTATGAATTTTAGGTAAAATATATATCACAGGCGTGATAGGAAACTCCACTGTCAAAAACTTCAATTCATCATCAATTACCCCCCCAGAGGAGGCCTCAGCAAGAATTGACCTGATAGTGCGTGCAATCTCAAACTTGGGGTCATGTGACTCTGGAGTATATACCTCAGTTTTAGAAAGTTGTCTCTGAATTTCCGCAATATACTTCACTGTGTCCATCACTACTGTGGCCCCGCCTTTATCGGCTGGCTTTATCGTAAGGCTTTGATCCATACGAAGTTGGGCCAAAGCCTCACTTTCCTCACTAGTAAGATTTGGATATCTGAGAGTACGTAAATCAGTATTATGCCTTAGAGACGAAATGTCCCTCGTGACAGCGGAGAAAAACGTATCCAAGGCAGATTAATTAATTACAGGAGTGAAATTGCTTTTATTGCTCAGTTGTAATTGTCGCAAAGAAAGTTCAGTTGAGCGAACATTAGTATCACACACATTATCCTTAAACAGAATTTTCAACTTAATAGACCGAAAAAAAGAGTGCAAATCCGCATCCATCTGAAACCTGTCAACATGTGTGCTCGGACAAAATGATAACCCTTTCGACAATACGCTCACCTGGGCCGTAGTGAGGGTCTTAGAAGAAATGTTCACTACATTTATTTCCTCCTGGTGGTCGGTGGTCGTGTTTTGCTGGCACGTGTTTTTAATGGACCTGCGATGTCGGCGTCCACCCCGTTGCTGACGTCGTCGTTGATCTGTGCCGCAGTTGTAGTCCCTAAAAAAGGCTGGGTTGCTGATGTCTGGGTAGTAGTGTTCATTGGTCGTTTACTCCTTTTCCTCATATCCCGTCTATTTGGTGTTTTAAGATCCTCCTGATACCAGTTGTACACAGCACCCCTTTTATAGTCCTCAACATCTCGGTTCCATTTAATTCTCTTGGTCTCTTCAGATTCAGACCTGAACTTTGAAAGCTGTGTTGTGAGTCCATCCTTATACAAGTTAAAATCATCAGTAATCATTAGTGAGCATAGCATAGCATTTGTGTCTGAATGTCTGACATTTAGTGATGAGCGAATCGAAGCGGCAATATTCGTGATTCACACGAATATTGCCCGCTTCGGCTCGGCTCGGCATCCCGAGGCAGCGTCACTGCAAGTTTGAAATGCCCGTTTTTTTCAGCCAATCAGCATCAAAGGGAAGCCTGTGGGAACGCCTGCTGTGATGTAACAGCCCCTATACCTCCCCAGCAGTGATTGGCTGGCAGTGACATGTGACCTAAATTTACATAAGGTAGGGACCTGCACAGTGTCAGACTGGCCCACCAGAGGACCGGAGGATCCTCCGGTAGGCCCCAAGCCACACAGCCACTTAAAAAAAGCATACTTACCTGTCCTGCCACGCTGCCGCTGTCCTCGGCTCCCACGCTCCACTGTCTTCCCTTCCGGCGCGCACTATGACCTGACGCAGCATCAAGTCATAGTGCGCGCCGGCAGGGAAGACAGTGGAACGCGGAACCTGATGGCAGCGCGGCAGGGCAGGTAAGTATGCTTTTTTTAAGTGGCTGGGTGGGCTGATCTGAGGTCTGGGGGAGGGGGAAGGGGAGGGGGAGGGGGAGCGGACCGGACCGGACCGTGATCTGAGGTCTGATGGGGCACAAGACGCTGACCTGAGGTCTGATGGGGGCACAAGATGCCGACCTGAGGTCTGATGGGGGCACGAGACGCCGACCTGAGGTCTGTTGGGGGCACGAGATGCCGACCTGAGGTCTGATGGGGGCACGAGACGCCGACCTGAGGTCTGATGGGGGCACGAGACACCGATCCCTGTACTGTGACATCACTGTGTTTATTATCCCTGTACGGTGACATCACTGTGTTTATTATTTCTGTACTGTGACATCACTGTGTTTATTATCCCTGTACAGTGACATCACTGTGTTTATTATCTCTGTACTGTGACATCACTGTGTTTATTATCTCTGTACTGTGACATTACAGTGTTTATTATCCCTGTACAGTGACATCACTGTGTTTATTATCCCTGTACAGTGACATCGCAGTGTGTATTATCCCAGTGCAGGAAGAGGTAAGTGGTCTGTGTTTATGTGTTTGTTTTCTATTTTTCAGGGTCGTGAATGCAGAGGACTACGTCGGATTCGGTGGACTACCTCGGACCAGCTTTTTTTTTTTTTTTTTTTAATAAAATGGTCAAACAGGGGTCTGGGGGAGTGTTTATTTCAATAAAATGTTTTATACTTGTGTGTGTGTATTTTTTTTTACAATACTACAGTTTTAGTAATTATGGCTATCTACAGACGGCCCTGATTACTAATACTGGGCTTTGTGCTTGCCGGTATGGCAGGCCAGCACTAACCCCAACATCTATTACCTCGGCACCCACCGCACCAGGGGTGCCGGAAGAGCCGGGTACCCGCAGGACCGGACCTTC
>ONZH01000948.1:0-18413 GCA_900303285.1 Rhinella marina
GGTCTCACCTCTTGGGTCTCCACAAAATGTTTAACAGGTCTCACCTCTTGGGCCTCCACAAAATGTTTAACAGGTCTCACCTCTTGGGCCTCCACAAAATTTTTAACAGTGGAAAGCAGCCAAAAGTGAAGTGCCATCTGTATGAAGTGCCATTTCCTCCTCCACCTCCTCCTCCTCCTCCTAACCGCCGTAGAATTGCTCCGTAAATAAGAAAAATGTTATATATTTATGGCTCACCTCTTGGGCCTCCACATAATTTTAAACAGGTCTCACCTCTTGGGCCTCCACAAAATGTTTAACAGGTCTCACCTCTTGGGCCTCCACAAAATTTTAAGAGGTCTCACCTATTGGGCCTCCACATAATTTTTAACGGGTCTCACCTCTTGGGTCTCCACAAAATGTTTAACAGGTCTCACCTCTTGGGCCTCCACAAAATGTTTAACAGGTCTCACCTCTTGGGCCTCCACATAATTTTTAACACGGTCTCACCTCTTGGGCCTGCACAAAATGTTTAAGAGGTCTCACCTATGGGCCTCCACATAATTTTTAACAGGTCTCACCTCTTGGGCCTCCACAAAAGGTTTAAGAGGTTAACAGTGGAAAGCAGCCAAAAGTGAAGTGCCATCTGTATGAAGTGCCATTTCCTCCCTCCACCTCCTCCTCCTTAACCGCCGTAGAATTGGCTCCGTAAATAAGAAAAATGTATATATTTATGGCTCACCTCTTGGGCCTCCACATAATTTTTAACAGGTCTCACCTCTTGGGCCTCCACAAAAGGTTTAAGAGGTTAACAGTGGAAAGCAGCCAAAAGTGAAGTGCCATCTGTATGAAGTGCCATTTCCTCCTCCACCACCTCCTCCTCCTCCTTAACCGCCGTAGAATTGCTCCGTAAATAAGAAAAATGTTTATATTTATGGCTCACCTCTTGGGCCTCCACATAATTTTTAACAGGTCTCACCTCTTGGGCCTCCACAAAATGTTTAAGAGGTCTCACCTCTTTGGGCCTCCACATAATTTTTAAGAGGTCTCACCTATTGGGCCTCCACATAATTTTTAACGGGTCTCACCTCTTGGGTCTCCACAAAATGTTTAACAGGTCTCACCTCTTGGGCCTCCACAAAATGTTTAACAGGTCCTCACCTCTTGGGCCTCCACATAATTTTTAACACGTCTCACCTCTTGGGCCTGCACAAAATGTTTAAGAGGTCTCACCTATTGGGCCTCCACATAATTTTTAACAGGTCTCACCTCTTGGGCCTCCACAAAAGGTTTAAGAGGTTAACAGTGGAAAGCAGCCAAAAGTGAAGTGCCATCTGTATGAAGTGCCATTTCCTCCTCACCTCCTCCTCCTTAACCGCCGTAGAATTGCTCCGTAAATAAGAAAAATGTATATATTTATGGCTCACCTCTTGGGCCTCCACATAATTTTTAACAGGTCTCACCTCTTGGGCCTCCACAAAAGGTTTAAGAGGTTAACAGTGGAAAGCAGCCAAAAGTGAAGTGCCATCTGTATGAAGTGCCATTTCCTCCGTCCACCTCCTCCTCCTTAACCGCCGTAGAATTGCTCCGTAAATAAGAAAAATGTATATATTTATGGCTCACCTCTTGGGCCTCCACATAATTTTTAACAGGTCTCACCTCTTGGGCCTCCACAAAAGGTTTAAGAGGTTAACAGTGGAAAGCAGCCAAAAGTGAAGTGCCATCTGTATGAAGTGCCATTTCCTCCTCCACCACCTCCTCCTCCTCCTTAACCGCCGTAGAATTGCTCCGTAAATAAGAAAAATGTATATATTTATTGCTCACCTCTTGGGCCTCCACATAACTTTTTAACAGGTCTCACCTCTTGGGCCTCCACAAAAGGTTTAACAGGTCTCACCTCTTGGGCCTCCACATAATTTTTAACAGGTCTCACCTCTTGGGCCTCCACCATAATTTGTAACACGTCTCTCCTCTTGGGCCTCCACATAATTTTTAAGAGGTCTCACCTCTTGGCCTCCATAATTTTAAGAGGTCTCACCTCTTGGGCCTACACAAAATGTTTAAGAGGTGTCACCTCTTGGGCCTCCACATAATTTTTAAGAGGTCTCACCTCTTGGGCCTCCACATAATTTTTAACACGTCTCTCCTCTTGGGCCTCCACATAATTTTTAATACGTCTCACCTCTTGGGCCTCCACAAAATGTTTAACAGGTCTCACCTCTTGGGCCTCCACAAATGTTTAAGCGGTCTCACCTCTTGGGCCTCCACATAATTTTTAAGAGGTCTCACCTCTTGGGCCTCCACATAATTTTTAAGAGGTCTCACCTCTTGGGGCTCTACAAAATGTTTAAGAGGTCTCACCTCTTTAGCCTCCACACAATTTTTAAGACGTCTCACCTCTTGGGCCTCCACAAAATTTTCCATGAGCCTCTGGCCAGCCCACGGCCTCTTCCTGCCTTTTGCGGTCCTACGCATCCCTCAACATCCCCACTGCTTTACCTGCTAGACATGACACTGGGCCAGGTCGGGTCACTGACATCTCAAGCGCCAACAATTTGGGCATTTTAAGGCTTCTGCATGTGTTTGAGTTGTTTTTACATTTTAAAGAAGACATGTCTGACCACATCTCACACACACACACAATGACAATTAGGGTGGGGTCTATTTGCTTTCCCCCTTGCCTATGCCATCTGTGGTTGTCATAGGCAACGTGATTTTAAGGGGTGCAGAATTTTATCTTCTTTTTTGTCTAGTTTGGCTTGGGGTCCATGGCAATGTTGAGGAAAGAAGGTTTCCTTGTATGGTCTCACTTTACAGAGAGGTTATATTGTGTTTGGAGTGTATTGTTGAGAGGCTGTGATAGTGGCGTAATAGTGCGACTTGGGCACGTTATATGCACCCAGACATGCTTCCCCTGCTGTCCCAGTTGCATTCCAGCAGTGTTGGCATCCTTTTCTGAGGTTCCAGGGTGGACTTGGTGACCTCCAAGTGGTCGAATTGAGATTTCCAAGTGGCGAGCATTTTTTCCCCATAGACTTTAATGGGATTCGATATTCGGTCGAATAGTCGAATTTCGCGGTCTATTCGAATCGAATTTCGAACTTTCGAATATTTCACTACTCGCTCATCTCTAGTCCCTAGTAGTGTTCCTAGTAGTTATGATATTTATGATGTGCATCATTAGTCATAATATGTTCCCTAGTAATGGCCCCGTGCCATGCCCTCTGTAACCCCCATCTAAAAAGGCCTATCACATTGAATGACTGTGAACGCTCCCTAGTCAACCAAGTCTGGTGCCTTGAGGTAACCTTTTCCAGCTCCCAGTATTTAAAATGCCCCCTTGATGTGCTCTCAGACACTGCTTGAGACCCAGCTATTCACCATGATGTCATGACATTGCAGCCCCTTTCATTCTCTATAGGCTCATAGGGTTCAGGCCTAGTGGTCTATTAGAATGAGAAGCAGGGACAGTTGCCATCAGACTTCCATACTCTCATAGTGTAACAGACTGTTTAACTTATTTCCTTTGTAGATGTTCCTAGAGTCAGCAGTTACTTTTGCCAAAAGATAAGTAGCTTCAGTGATTATGGCATACCTCCCAACTTTGTAAATGGACAAAGAGGAACACATTGCAAATTTTTTCAGCATTAGGCCACGCCTCTAACTCCGCCCAAAACATAACTATACACCTAATCCCACCTAGTCCCCTTACTGCCCCATATAGTAATTATTCCCCACTTATTTGCCCCCAGTAATATGCCCAGCTGTGCCCCCAATAATATACCCTGTTATGTGCCCCCAGTAATATGCCCTGTTATGTGCCCCCAGTAATATGTCCTGTTATGTGCCCCCAGTAATGTGTCCTGTTATGTGCTCCCAGTAATATGCCCTGCTGTGCCCCCAGTAATATGCCCTGTTATGTGCCCCCGGTAATATGTCCAGCTGTGCCCCCAGTAATATGCCCTTTTATGTGCCCCCAGTAATATGCCCTGTTATGTGCCCCAAGAAATATGACCAGCTGTGCCCTCAGTAATATGTCCATATTGTGCCCCCCATATGTCCAGCTGTGTGCCCTGTAATATGCCCACATTGTGCCCCCCTGTAATATGCCCACACTGTGCCCCCAAGTAATATGTTGCACCCCAAGTTTAAAAAATAAACACCACATACTTACCTTCTTCCTAGCAGCATCAGCAGCAGGACATGCCTGGTCTAGTCTGGAGGAGGAGGAGCCAAGGCTTACTGCTGACCAGCCCCGCCTTCCACCCAGACCAGAGGTATGGAGAGCAGCAGGGGGGATGGGAGGGATGATGGATGAAGTAGTAAGCTGATGCTGGCTCTCTGCTTCATCACAATACAGGCAACTATCTCTGCGTCTTATGGACTCAGGGACAGCTGCCAGAAACCGGGACATACCTCCCCGGTACGGGACAGCCACTGCAATCCAGGACTGTCCCACCTGATCCGGGATGGTTGGGAGGTATGGTTATGGTTATTTCCTGTTAAACAGTCTCATAGTAGTGAAATTGACGTTACTGTGACTGAATGTGTTACGTTCATTACTGTGGCCACCATCTTGCTTGTGGACATGTTTTACACTATGCATATCTATCTACATATCTGATAGCGTCTTTTTGGCCACAGTTATTTTTCATTGTTATATATTGTTTCCACCCGTGGCCATGATTCAGAGAAAGATTACTAAATCTCTTCAGAATCAGGCTTCTCTCAACTCCATAATCCCTTAATGGCCTAAAAGAGATTTTCTTTTAATTTATGTTGTTGAGCCAAGAGCAGTTTGGGTATTCTCCCTTAGGCAGGACCTGGTGCCTCAAGACATCCAGAAATGTTACAACTTCTGCAGTCCGTAATTAACTGTGTGGAGTTTTACAGATACTTCCCGAGATTCTCAAGGGCTTTCTGAGACTGTAATCCAATAAATCATTCCATTAGATCTTCTATAAATAAGATCTATTCAGTCAGTCTTTATATGATAATGTGAAGACACAGTTATCATCTACTCCTCCATCAGTGATTTCACTCCTGGAATCTGTGACTCAGTCAATCTGCGATGAAAGTCCAGATTGCTGCTTTATCCAATTAATTTGGCATGAGATATGCTAGATACCATTTTGCAAAGATATTTTCTTAGACCTTCTCCAGACTCAGGCCCAGAGTGGTCCAGCCTATATCCTCCTGGGGTCTTCTGTTGGTCCTAGTAAGGTTCTGTGAGCCTCCCTTGGGGCCAGGAAAGTTGTAAGGAAGCCTCTCTTGTGCTTCTCTTCTTTTCTTAGAAGGCTTCCTTCCTATTTTCAATAACTCCTGCCAAGAGAGGTGGCAAATTACGAGCACTTGGATCATCAGACCTATATATAGTGTTCCTTCTGGACAAGGGGCTTCTGAGGTTCCTGCCACCTTTTAAATCAAAGGTTCCATCTGTCACCAATATCAACCAGGTGATGTGTGTTCTAGTAGTTGTTCAAGACGATTTTGTCCATGAGAATAATCATTGGTCTTCCCTAGTATCTAGGTGCCTACAGAATGTTTACATTCAGCAAAGTAGAGAACTTTCTAGACTTTTTTCTGGACCTAATAAAGAATTTCAAGAACTCTAAGGCCTCCATTTAGGCTGGATAAGACCGTTGGTTCTGGAGTCTATTCAACAACTGGACTAGATCCTCCTCTCTTTTTAACAGCACACTCCATCAGAGCTGAGCTCTTAACTAAATATGTAATACGTAACTTTGGGTGGAAACTTCCTTTTGGATCTGTGCTTGTGGTCCTTCCCTAAGGGATCTACTTCCTAAATCCCCATCATTGTGCTGCTGTAAGGGACTTAAGGGAAGTTTACAATTTGGAATGTAAATCTGTTTTCTCTTAGTCCCTCCAGCACAAAGCTTCCTCTCTAGTTCTGGAAAGTCTGTAAATAAAAATTAACACAAGGGGTGGAATTTAGGGGAAGTCTTTGTAGGGTTACCATTCATTAAAAGATACATCTGTCCTATCAGCCCACAGGGCAGTAAAATCTGCTGCTGACGAGACTAAAGGAAAATAAATTTACATTCCAAATTGTAAAATTCCAAGTGAGAATATTTTAAGCAAGGGACAATAAAGAGTGCTGTCCAATTTCCCTGCCGGAATCCTTCAATAAAGTGAATTGGTTCCCAGTAAAAACAGACCGCACATGGACACCATCCACATGCGGTCATTTAAAAACATGTCCGTGTTCCCCGTCCAGAACAGTGTAAAAATGGCCTTAGGCAGCTACAAATTCTATTAGGTTTCAAAGAGGACCCAAGAGCTCTTCTAACATACAGTATCTTTTTTAGCCAATAGTGCTATTCATTAGTGATGATCGAGCACCCCGATGTTCGGGTGCTCGGGTGCTCTGGCCGACCACTAGGTGGTGCTCGAGTGCTCGGCCGAGCACCCGAGTATAATGAAAGTCAATAGGAGAAGACCAGGCTCCCCCTGTTCTGCAGAGGGGAGGGTGTCTGGTTGATAGGGAAACGTGAGAAAATGATTAGGGATCAGCATGGGGAGGGTGTCTGGTTCATAGGAAAAGGTCAGAATCGCGACTTCTCCTCTTTCACTCCTTTCACTCGTAAAAGTACGCTAATTAACTGAATTTGTACGCATTAGCGCACAATGCGTAGCATTAACATACAAATTCGTACACAAATTACTGTAATAAAAGTAAATACATCACTAGCCTAAATGGGCTGGAGACTCCGTCGATCATGCTATAATACCTGGATGTCTACCACTTTATAACAAATGACCGAAACCCCAGGGTGCACAAGAGATAGGGCAAATCAATACTTACATCCTACCTAGGCAGATGTTCTTGGTAGAGTATCCCAAATTAATGTGTGCCACAGAGTTTAAACCGGTTAGCCCCTCCTCCAATGTGCAGCATGCATGTCTCTAAGATCACTCAGGAATGTGGTCTTAGCATAATGGGGGACGGGTACTAGATTTACAAGGCACATCATTACACAGAATAGTAATAATAAAAGGGAACAGGGGAATAACAGAGGAGCGACACAATGCACAGTTCTAGCAAAAGATGCTCCAGACTGTTGGGGCAAAACCCCCTTCTCTATGATTTTCGGGGTCCCAAACTTTTGATAACAAAACCACACATTTGTTTCCATCCCCCTCTCTTCCTGACCACAGACAGAGGTGTCTGCTTCAAGAGGATGTTAATAGTGAAGTGAAACTTGTCTGAAACATTATACATATATATTTAGTTCTACTATTTCCTGTAAAACAAGCTACCAGTAAACATAAGAAAAACTACTATTTCTTCTTGCAGAATTCATCCTAGGTTCATAAGATGGAGTCCCAATACAAAATGGATTCTCATCCCTCACAATTCCCCCATTTTGAGATATCTTGGAACTGACATCCGAACCCAGAGGTACTTCAGTTGGGATAGGCCCAATTCCCTCCCAGGTATTGATGCAGTTCCCAACACTTCTCAATAATCCTGGTAGTTTCTCCTATTGGTACAGAACCTGTTGGCTCAATAAACATAAGGTTCATCACAGCATACAGATGTAGTAGCACTTGCGATCACAGGAGAATCACGTGAGCGCAGAACAATATCGTAAATAGAGTACGCATCTGATGATTTGTACGCTAATGGTATTCATTGTACGCTAATGCGAACACATTCGTATGCTAATGCAAAACACACTGTGTACTCATTTGTATGCTAATGCTATTCATTGTACGCTAATGCGAATACATTAGCATACGAATGCTATGCATTGTATGCTACTGCGCATGCATTTGTATGCTAATGCGTACGCATTGTACGCTAATGCGTACCAATTCACCTAATTAGCGTACTTTTAATGCGAGTGAAAGGAGTGAAAGAGGAGAAGTCGCGATTCGTTAGCAACGCTATGCGAAAACAGTGATCGCTAGGGCTGCTACATCTGTATACTACTATTATACTTTTGATCATCAGGCCCTGGTCTTCTTTGTGAGACAAACTGCCAACAAGACATATGAACAAGTTCTTTAAAAGTCAAATTGATTGCATAGTTCTTGAACTCACAGGACTGCGAGTACAGATCCAACAGTCTTTTAAACAGCACCTGATGGTGCAGTATCAAAGCATTGTCCCATTCATCATTCAGTGGACGAAATACTGCTGACACGCTCAGGGTCAGAGCCACGGTCAGCAGGAGGATCTTCATCCTTTGGGCATCGGAACTTTCTTGTAGTGAGAAGCGTGTCCTTCAACCTTTACTGCTGTATGAGTAGTCAACAGGACTTGGAAAGAACCATCAAATCTGGGATCCAGGCCTTTTCTCACATGTCTTTTTATCACCACCCAGTCTCCTGGTTGCAGATTGTGTGTTCCTTCTACTGAATCTGGAGAGGAAGCAAACACTTGTTTATGGGTGTTCTCAAGCCTCTTTGTGAGGGCCGCACGTAGCTTGTTAGGTTATCATTGTTCATTTGCAACTGTTGTGGAAAATACAATCCTAATCTGGGGAACCCCTGTCTGATTCAATAACTTCAGGGACACCAGACCTGCACACCAGTTCACTGACCAGCTTCTTAGCTATGCTCTTTGCATTTGCTTTTTCTACTAGGAAGGCTTCTGGCCACCTTGAAAAGAGATCAACACACACAAGGACAAGCTCATGTACTCCTACCTTAGGCAGTTGTATATAGTTTATCTGCAGTCCCTGGAATGGGTAAAGTGGCCTGGGGGTGTGCTTGCTTGAAGTCTTCAACACTTGACCGGGATTGTTCAGTGCATAGACCATACATCCTTGTACAAACCGAGTGGCTACTGTAGAAAATCCTGGAGCAATCCACCCTGCATTAACCACACTTACCATGGCACCTTTTGATAGGTGAGTGGGCCCGTGGGCCTCCTGAGCCATAGCTGGGTATAGAGGGTGTGGTAGACAAATTTTGTCCTTGTTTCTCCAAATTCCATGTTCATCAGGTTTGGCCCCTTGTTTTGCCTAAAGTTCTTTTTCCTCAGGAGGGGCTTGTTCGAGCATTCTCTGAAATGTACTTACTGAAATGTCCTCAGGTCACACGGCTCTCACCAGGATGGCATCAGCATTTAGTGGCTGGAGTGCAGCTTGTTTGGCCTCCTTTTCTGCTCGATCATTGCCTTTTGCTTCCACTGTGGTACATCTTGTATGAGCCTTTACCTTAATAACAGAGAGTTCATAAGTTCAAGTACAGAGTCTTTATTCTTTATAGTCTGGCCTGCTGATGTTAGGAAGTCCCTGGCCCGCCAAATTGGTCCATAGCCATGTGCAATACCAAAAGCATACCTTGAGTCCGTGTAGATGTTCACCTTCTTCCCCTTGGGCAATATACACACCTCAGAGAGTGCCATTTAGCTCCACCTCTTGTGCCGACATCTGAGGTGCCAGTGGTTCAGCTGTCCCTACCTCATGCTGTGTGACCACTGCATATCCAGTGTGGAACCGGCCATCCTCTCCCATGAACCTGCTTCCATCTACAAAATACTCTAAATCAGGGTTATCAAGGGGGTTTTCATGGACATGATTAAATCCTGAGGTTTCTTGTTGCATCAATTGTACACAGTCATGGGGATCATGTTCCATCATGTAATTTAGGAGGCTGACTCTACCTTCTATACTCCCTTCCCCCATTTCTGAATCTGTGATTGGTATCAGAGTAGCAAGATTCAGAGTTGTACACCCTCTGAAAGAAATGTTATCGGCATGAGGAGCGTACACTGAATTCTAAGGTGCCTGGCCATTGAAATATGCTTAGGTTGGACTTGAGTGAGTATGCCCTGAATGTCATGAGGTGTTTGTACAGTCACTGGGTAGTCTAACACAATGTCAGAGGCTTTTTCTATCATTTCCTGCACTACCGCTACCACCCTGACACAGGAGGGGGCGCCTCTGGCAACAAGATCTAATCTGGCTGAAAAGTACACCACTGGTGGTTTCTGAGTTTTGCACAGCCATACTGTGACCCTGCATTTCTGAGCAAAACAACTGAAATTCCTTGTCATATTTTGGAATACCCCAGGGACAGGGCTGAGGTTATACAAAGCTTCAATGTATGAAAATTATTCACTGCCTCTTCTGTCAGGTGAAATGGGTCAGATGACAGACAATCATACAGAGGCTGCATTAACATAGAGGCATGACTGATCCAGGGGCGACAGTATGACACCAATCCCAAAAACACCCGTAGGCTCTGTGCTCCTTTGGGCACTTGTATCCTTTCAACAGCCTCCTTCTTCTCTGGGGTCAGGTGGCGAGCTTCTAGTGTCCTAAAAATACAACCTTGTTTTTACAAAACTACAAGGGGTCTGGATGTATTTCTGGAGGGTAATAATATTACAGGTTATAGTTACTAGACAGTTGAATAACTTGGCGAATGTTACTTGAATTACTCGGAGTAGGGTTCCCACCCCAACTATGTATATAATGAAGACTCCGAACTTTGTTAGTAGATGCAAGGTTAGTATTTTTATTTTGCGACAAAAATCACTCAATAGTGACGTTTCGGCTCAGGTCTTGAGCCTTCTTCAGACAAATGCCGCTAGAGACAAAGGTAAGTATTTGTCAGTCCAATTAGGACGGCTGGAGATGCGCCAGGGAAATTAACAGCATCCGCTGTATGTTTGTAGATAGTGCGCCATGTTATAGTTACTAGAGATGGGTTGTTGATCCAGGGAGTAATTCTGATTGCCTGATTGGAGTCTAGAAGGAATTTTTTCCCCTAAAGTTAGGAAAATTGGCTTCTACCTCACAGGTTTTTTTTTGCCTTCCTCTGGATCAACTTACAGGATAAGAGGACGAACTGGATGAACAGATGTCTTTTTTCGGCCTTATAAACTATGTTACTATGTTACGGCTTCTGTTTTGAGGCGTTTACACCCGTTCCGATGGAGGAAAATTAAAAGAGATATAGTTGCTTCACAGCAAGTCTCATTGTCTTCAGCACACAGGAGCAAATCATCCACGTATTGTACAAGGACCACTGAGCCGGGCGGTGCCCAGCCTGTAAGGACAGATTGCACAGCCTGTGTATACTGGTATACTGGCAGGACAGTCCAGATTTACTGGTTACCCTTAAATGTAAAGGCAAACAGATACTGACAGTCAGGGAGCAGCAGGACACTGAAGAAGAAATCTGCCAGGTCTATCACTCTGTCACACGTAGCAGTGAATGGAACTTGTGACAGTAAGGTGTGTGGGTATGTGGCACTATTGCATTTTGTAAAACTGTCACCTTGATAACTTCTCTAAGATCATGAACCATCCTGTAACTGACAGGCTGTCCCTGGTTTACTTCTTTATTAGGAACACCGGGGTATTAGTGGGAGATACTGTTTTTACAAATACCCCAGCTCGGAGGAAATCATCAATTTAACTGGCCACTGATATCCCCTGAGGGGATTACTGCTTTACTTGAGGGGGCTGACATCCTGGCTTAAGATGCACTATTAGCCTGAGACACAGGGAGTCTTCCAATGTCTGTGTTTTGCCCACAAATCCTCCAGTACCACCTCAAGAACAGCCTGGTCTACAAAGGTTAATTCTGAAGGCTCAGTCTCAGGCAGGGCCAGTGACGCTATTAAGGGACACAATACTTCTTCTGGGGACCCAAAATCTACACGGGTAGTGCCATTGGGATCAAAGAGTATGTGGGCTCCCAGTGCTTGTAAATCATCAGTCCCTAAAGGAGGTTCTGGCAGGTTTTGTTTTTTATTTTTATAATTCGGTTACAACCGTACTGTCTCACCCATTAGTCCAGTCTGATCCCACCCCATGTCAGTCCAAATGGTCTGCAGTCCAGCTGCATACGTCTCTACTGTCTCTTGAGGTCCCTGAACTATGTCTTTTAGACTTCTAGAACTCTCATCTTTTCCCTTTGCCCATTCTGTGAAAACTCAGACAAACTCTGTCCCTGATGATAAGGTTTTCTCCCTAGGTTTTGTCTTCTAGAGACAAAATTTAAAAATGCCCTCCTACGTTTAGTCAGGAAAGGGTCCACAACCTGATACTGTGATCCCCCTAGTTTCATCAACATCAAGTCCTTTAGGTCAGCCCAGGTGGCTCTGTATGTCGCCTGAATCTGCTGTAACATCCTGGCAGTGGGCATTGGTCTCATCAGGGGTCTGGGAGTCTAGTCAACAGTCCTAATTGGTCTTTAGGACTCCAAGGGTGATATTCTGTTACAGTAACATAACCACACTGTCCTGAGGCTTCGGAAGCCATAGGGGTGAATATATCCGTAGTCTCTATTTTGGGTGTCTGAGTAAGTAGGATTCTAGTCTTAGTCAATACAGGATAAATACCTGCTGGTTTCTGGGGTCAACGTGCCCCACAAGCCTTACAAGTGTCAGTTCAGTCTGGGTTCTGATTTCCACAGACGTTACACGTCCATCCCTCTGGTCCACTCCTGGACTGGTGGGGGCACTAGCCAGGGGGTATGGAGGTGGCGTTTCTCCAGACTTCTCACATGTTTCTGAGTATACAACAATCTGCCTTGCACAACTTCTCCTCTCCATCCCCTGGTTTCAAGCTACCTTTATCCATGTATCAACCACTTCTTCACATCCATGATCCTTTATCCAACCACAAGGAGTCCTTCTGAATCTTTCCCAGACTTCCTCTGAGCTTCTTCTCTAAATCAGGGTGCCAGTACTCCTAGAGTTAAGATTCCCATACTTCACCCCTGCCTTCTCCAACACTCTGTCCACATTCTTCATACACTCTTTACCTCCTCTTTCCTTCACCAATGTTTTGGCTGTCTTATAACCTTCGGGTATACTAAAATTATTCTCCATTGCTCTTCAACTGTACCAACCAGAACAACTATAGAAAGTAACATAATTCAGATGTCTATTTCCCCTCAGTTTCCCCAACAGAGCTTCTCCACCTAGTGTGCCTGTTTCTGAGATTTATTATCCTCAGTTCCAACAACGCTTCCCCACTATAATCGCATAGTGTAATTTGTTCCTGGGATTTCCCTTTCTATAATGTTCTGCAATTTTTCAAACACAGTGAAGAAGAAACAAGACGTATACCGTGACTCCCAAAACCAGACCAAAAACATCCCAATCAAAGTTACTCTTGTACAGAAACTAAACCCAACAATCATAGGTATTTTCAACGTTCAAGGTTCTTTATCAATATGGACTCAACTGTAAAAGGACTTTATACGTACGTTCCTTCAACAATCCATCGAGCCAGACAACCGGTCAGGGTGGCACAGATATATTGTAAGATAAAGTCTCTTACCTTGCAGCGCTGTCTTTCATATCGGTCCGTCCCAGTCTGGATTATCCAAGTTGTCGGGAGATCAATGAAGTATCCTTTAGTCGAGCCCCGCGTTGGACACCAGGTTTTGTTGGGGCAAAACCCCCTTCTCTATGATTGTCGGGGTCCCAAATTGATGATATTTTTGAGCGCTCAGGTAGCTGACACAGGCAAATACAGCTGAATCAGATACTCCTGTTTATTACAGACATAAGCTCACATTTTATAGATGAAAACTATAGATGGGTGGGCGTTCTTTCCACAGTGCAGATCATAGTTCATGTAACTTTTTGCGAACATGACATTTACTGAACTTTGATAACAAAACCACACATTTGTTTCCATCCCCCTCTCTTCCTGACCACAGACAGAGGTGTCTGCTTCAAGAGGATGTTAATAGTGAAGTGAAACTTGTCTGAAACATTATACATATATATTTAGTTCTGCTATTTCCTGTAAAACAAGTTACCAGTAAACATAAGAAAAACTACTATTTCTTCTTGCAGAATTCATCCTAGGTTCATAAGATGGAGTCCCAATACAAAATGGATTCTCATCCCTCACACAGACTTGTTATTTTTGATGAGAGATGCAAGTATTTACTAAACACACATGTCTGAGGAGCCGAGAGGATGTCTTTAAATGGACTCTTTAAAGGGAACCTGTCATCAACTTTGTGCTGCTCATACTAACGGCAGAATAAAGTAGAGACAGGTGAGTTGTTTTCAGCAATCTGTCATTTAAAAGTTAAAAGTAAGTGGTTGCTGAGAACCAACATCACAATCATTGCAGATTAGGCCGGGAAAAGAGTCATATCTACACAAGAAGAGTCATGGTTATTCATGAATTCTTGCTCTCCCTGCCCACCTGCTGATGATAGACAGTCTTCTACCTAGTTTCCTTCCTTTCTTTCTAGGATAGAACTTCCAATCATCAACAGTTGGGCGGGGAGAGCAGGAGATTATGAATAACTCTGACTCTTCTCAGGTAGATTTGACTCTTTTAAAGGCCTGAGCTGCAACAATTATGATGGTGGTTCTCGGCAACCACTTACTATTAGCTCATGAGTGACACACCGCTGAAATCAGCATTTCTGTCACTAATTTATACTGCCCTTAGTGAGATCAGCATAAAGTTGATGACAGGTTCCCTTTAAGAGAAGTTCACTATTTCATAAGAATAAATTCAGTTCACCTCCCCCAAACACAGCCGCTGCCAGTTTTTGTAATAAATTGTGAATAAACAAGATTAAATGAAATATTTTAGTAACAACAACAGACCTCTTGTATGAGATGAATTATTGCATATGAGGAAACCGCATCATAGACTTACGTATATTTATATAATCTGGAATAACAAGGCACAAATATGACATAGATACTTCCTGCTAGTTCTGCACAAAGACATCTAGGTCTTCCTCGCAGTGACAAGTATACTCTGGAATACTATGTTCATGCTCTTGTTCTTGGCAAAAGTGAGGGATTTTCTACAAATGACATAAATTACAACCATAAATGTAGATAAAGGAAGTGATAGAGATTTGTTCTTGAGAGCAGAAGTGGGAGCTGTTCTGCGTCATTTCATTCTATTAAATCCATGTACGTAGACACCGGGATATTACTATACTGCAAAACATCACAATGAAAACATCACACTCCAAAGTTCATACTTCATAGATTAGCTCACACATAGTGACTTAATAACAAAATATGAATGCGTCCTGTACCTTGAGGAACACGAGGAACAAGAAATAACAGTTTATT
The DNA here is from genome assembly GCA_900303285.1 of Rhinella marina. NCBI lineage: Eukaryota > Metazoa > Chordata > Amphibia > Anura > Bufonidae > Rhinella > Rhinella marina. Next base: position 15,035 of record ONZH01000948.1, read on the forward strand.
TTAGATGCCTGAGGCTGGGTTTATATAATTATTTCATTTTCCATTCTTCTGATCTGCCAGAAGAACAGTAAAACAAAAACAAAATGGATCCTGTATTTTCAGCATGCAGCAGAACTTTTTTCCATCTAAAAAAAAAGATCTCAGATGGAAAGGGCTAAAACAGATGCAAATTGTGCAGGATTCGTTTTTTTTTCAGGATCCTATGGATCAGAAGAATGGAAAATTAAATGGTGATGTGAACCCAGCCTTTAGGGCTCATGCACACAACCGTATATATTTTGTGGTCCACAAAAAAATGGAGCTGCAAAAAAAAGAGACGTCCGTGTGCAGTCCGTATTTTGCAGAACGGAACAGCTGGCCCCTAATAGAACAGTACTATCCTTGTCCGTAATGCTGACAATAATAGGACATGTTCTATTTTTTTGCAGAACAGAAATACGGACATATGGAAACAGAATGCACGCAGAGTAACTTCCGTTTATTTTGCGGACTCATTGAACTGAATGGTTCAGCATACTATCCGCAAAAAAAAAAAAATGGAACAGACACAGAAAGAAAATAAGTTTGTGTGCATGAGCCCTAATCCTCATTCACATGTCAGTGTTTGGTCAGTGATTTTCATCAGTGATTGTGAGCCAAAACCAGGATTGGAGCCTCCACAGACATAAGGCATAATGGAAAGATCTTCTCATGTTCTGTGCTTAAAGCCATGCCTGGTTTTGGCCCCAAATCACTGATGGAAATCACTGACCGAACACTGACGTGTGAATGAGGCATTAGATGTGCATCACATACTTTCATCTTGTGTAATTATCATATTACCAAGATAAACTTATACAGTATATCTATTTGAGGATTCCTATATGCTGAAAGTGGAAAATTCTTTTATTGTCTCTTCTGTTTTCTAATCAGTGAGCATTCAGTGAGCCAGCACACACACAAAACATATCCTAATAGAAAGTGCAGGAAAAAGTATTTGCACAGTATATCTGTCACTGTGCAGTTCACTCTGTTACTGGTTGCCGTGCATGCGCTCTCGCGTACTGGCTGCAGTCTTTCCACTGTGTATGCTAGGGCTTAGGGCTGTGAGCTGGATGCAGCCTTCTAGTTTATGAACTGTGGTCTGTGAATGTGTTTAGTTCATGTGCTCTCGAGTACTGGCAGCAGGCTGTCTCCTATGAATGCTGGTTGCTTGGGGCTGCGTGCTGGCTGTGGCCTTCTGTGTGTGAACGTGGGCCTGTGAATGTGGATAGTCTCTGTTTGGATCACCGGACAGTTCGCGGGTTTACACGTGTTGCTGTGTATCTTGCCTCAGTCCGTGCGTACTGGCTGTGAGATGATTCCCTTGTATGATGGTTGCTTGGGTGATGCATGATGGCTGTAACCGGTTAGTGTTGAGTGATCAAAGTTAGCAAAGTGGACTTTGATCCATATTTCAGGAAAAAATGTTGTTGTCACTATGCCGAATTTCTTGTCGCTTCGTGGTAACGAATCCATTTTTCCTGAAATCACAGAAAAAAAAACATTATCCATTTGATAGCAGAGAGGCCATTGTGGCCATATTGATTGAAAATTTGCCTAATTTTGCATGCTCTGACTTGTGACGTCACCGCGTCAGCGTACTGGCTGAGCATGGAGACGACATCAGTGATGACATCACCATGTCTGCCCAGTGTCATGACGTGGTAATGTTAGAAAGCGTGAAATTTGGCATGTTTTCTTCAACAGCCTCTCCATGATCAAATGGATAAGATGAGTATGTACTTTTTTTTCTAATTAACCCCTAAATGGCCTCAATTTGACTCTAAGATGCTGCGATTAGCGTTGAACACGACATCTGAGGGAGAGTTTTTTGAGACAGTAGGGAGAGCATAGTGAGAGCATAGGGAGACTGCAGGTTCAGTGTTATTGTCACATTTATGTTGTTCAACTGCTGCAGTTATATTAGGCTTACTGTGCATAAGTCTAAGAGTGGTCTTACAGTATATTTCCCCACGTTTATCTTGTCCAACTGCTGTGACATTCACAGTTATTCTTTCATTTTACACATAGCCTTACTATGCGTAAGACTCAGTCTTAACAATCAGTCTGATATATCGCCGTGTGCATCTTGTTCTACTGCTGCAACATTCATAATTCATAAAAGCAGCGGCAGGCAGGCATCACGCAGTGGTGGGGGACATTAACGTGGAGGTATGCAGGATGTGTGAGCAGAAGGTGAGGTGCATCCAGGGTGCTTATGTTGGCATGACGGCCCGGCATCAACACATGGAACATCACCATAAACTGGCATGGGAAAACCATGCCACTCGTTTAGTTTTGCAGCCTGATGCAGCAACTGCAGCATCTCCAACCAGCACACATCCTTCTTCAGCAGTCAGGGCTCGTCAACATGAGCAGAAGGAAGCTGTCATTCCTTCCGATCGACTTCAATGCCATCTGTTGCTCCTTCTCCTCCTTCTCCTCGTCATTTGTTTCAACACTAATCGATCACCGAGGTGATTGCAAAAAGACAACAGTATGTGTTCACTAGAGATGAGCGAGTACTAAAATGCTCGGGTGCTCGTTATTCGAGACGAATTTTTCCCGATACTCGGGTGCTCGTTTCGAGTAACGAACCCCATTGAAGTCAATGGGAGACTCGAGCATTTTTGCGGGGGACCAAAGCTCTTCACAGGGAAGTTTGCCTGAAAACCTGGAAACCTCAGAAAATGATGGAAACACCACCGAAATGGACAGGAAACAACAGGGGCAGCATGCATGGATGCCTCTGAGGCTGCTTAATCCCACCATTACCCCAAATCCTCAGGCAACAGCCTGGTGGTTACCCTCATGGCAATTGTGCTCACCCAGACCAAGAAAGGCGAGGCAAATACCCATCACATGTTAGGGAAGCACCCAACTAGGTGCAACGAAGGTCCATCACCGCCTGCAGGTGACACCAACTGCTCATGCTGGCACTGCAGCTGACATCAAGTTTAGTATCCGTTCTTATCAGTTGCTGTGCCTGCTGGTGGTATAGTGGTGAGCATAGCTACTTCCCAAGCAGTTGATCTGGGTTCCATTCCCGTCTATCGCAGGAGGCAATGCAGAATCAGTACAATATCTAATACGTCCCCCTACCAGGGGTAAATTGTTTGGAGAGAGGGCCTGTAGGTGGGGGGCAAGGAGGTTTCGGTGGAGGAGGAGTGCCCCCTGGGCTAGCGTGTGTGGTGGTGACAACAGCCGTAATGCATTTGGAAATGCTCTAGCATCAGCCGGTGCAGTTCGATTCTTCTCAGTTTAATACCGTATACGTCCCCTATCTTGGGACCCTATATTTAATGGATATTTCGAACACGGAAAAGGGAAAACGAGCTTGCTCTGGGCCTGTAGGTGG
>ONZH01000949.1:0-111308 GCA_900303285.1 Rhinella marina
TGTAACACCATAGATAACACAGTGATAACTCTCTGAGTACAGATAATGTAGTAGTGTTACCTGCAGTCCTATGTAAAACCACAGATAACATTAGTGCTAGTATTGCGATATTCGATACCATTTGATACCATGCAAATAAAATAAAAAATAAAATTTTTTTTTATGAAACGTCCGGCCCATAATAGAACAGTCTATCCTATTTTTGGGTGGGACAAGGTGCCATGGTAACCAATCGGTGCCCCACGATTACACTGCTGGGGCTCCGATTGGAAGCTGCCACTAAACCACCAATGAGGAAGGGAGGAGGAGACCCTATTGGCCACTGGGCCATCAATGACTTTAATACTGGGGCGTAGGGGGGGCGACACACTGCGCCACCAATGTTAATTATACTGCAGAGTAGTGTACTATACTGTGTAGTAGTGTTAACTGCAGTCGTATGTAAAAAAAAAAAAAAAAACAGCACTAGTGCTGATAATGTAGTACTGTTACTTGCAGCCCTATGGAAAACCACAGACAACACTAGTGCGGATAATGTGGTAGATTTACCTGCAGTCCTATGGAAAACCACAGACAACACTAGTGCGGATAATGTGGAAGTTTTACCTGCAGTCCTATGTAAAACCACAGATAACAATAGTGTAGATCATATGGTAGTGTTAACTGCAGTCCTATGTAAAACCACAGTTAACACTAGTGTAGATCATGTGGTAGGGTTATCTGCAGTCCTATGGAAAACAACAGATAACACTAGTGCAGGTAATTTGGTAGTCTTACCTGTGTCCTTAGTGTGCCTCCCTGTGTCTCTCCCACAGGACTCCATGCTGGTGGTGCTGCCTTCTCTCCCCTCTTCTTCTTGCCCCCACAGAACGTCCTGATGCAGCTGTGTCAAGACATAGGAACACTGTGGGCATAGTGATGGTGACACACACAGGGACAGGCACACAGGGAAAGATACACACATAGGGAATGACACACACACACACAGACAAGAACACGCAGGGACAGCAACACACAGGGACAGCGACATACACAGACAGGGACAGACACACACTTGGACAGAGATAGGGACAAACACAGGGACACACGGGTAAAGGAATAGGGACACACATAGGGACAGTAACCCACACACACAGGGACAGACACACAGGGACAGGGACAGACAGACAAAGGGACAGATACATAAAGGAAAGGGAAACAAACAGGGACAGAGATACACAGCTAGGCCTCACCAAACTCCAGCCTGGCTCCTCTTCATACAGTAACACAGCTCTCTGCTCCTCTGGCTCCTCCCCCACTGGTCACATGGGCAGATGACTTCAGGAAGGTCCTTGACTTCATGGGCAGATGACTTCAGGAAGCCCACTAGGAAGCACTATCTGTTGCGTCTAGATTGGAGTTGCTCCAATCTAGTTGCTCCAAGACATTTATCAGTCTTTCTGCAGAACAGTTTATTAATAGGTATGAATGCATATAATCAGTGGCGTAGCTATAGGGGTCTCAGTTGCGACCGGGCCCCTAAGCCAGGGGGTCCCAGAGGGCCCCCCTTGCCACTTGCAGGGCCGCACCGCCAATTAGGCAGGTGCGGCGCGGCCCTGCGCACAGTTGGGGGCGGCAGGGGCAGAGGGAGATTGTCCATTGTGGAAGCGCTTATCTCCATAGTCATCTGTATCATACAGATGCCTGTACTGCGGGGCAGGGGAGGGAGAGGCGTCTCCCCTGCCCATTCCTCTGATAGGGCGGCGCGATGACATCATGACGCAGGACACAGGCCGGAAGAGGCCTGCATCGCATCGCTGCCAGCTCCATGGAGGTAAGTATAAGTGTTTATTTTTTTTATATTGTAGCAGTCACGGACCGGAGCTCTATTTGGGGCAATGGGGGCATTTTTAGGGGCACATGGGGGCATTTTTAATGGCACTGGGGGCATTTTTACTAGCACATGGGGGCACTGGGGGGCATTTTATTGGCACTGGGGGCATTTTTACTGGCACATGGGGGCATTTTTACTGGCACATGGGGGCATTTCTTACTGGCACATGAGGGCATTTTTGCTGGCACATGGGGCACTGGGGGCATTTTTGCTGGCACATGGGGCACTTTACTGGCACTGGGAACATTTATAATGGCACATGAGGGCACTGGGGGCATTTTTACTGGCACTGGGGGCATTTTTTCTGGCACTGGGGGCATTTTACTGGCACTGGGGGAATTTTTACTGGCACATGGGGCAACTGGGGGTATTTTTACTGGCACATTGGGGCACTGGGGGCATTTTTACTGGCACTGGGGGCATTTTTTCTGGCACTGGGGGCATTTTACTGGCACTGGGGGAATTTTTACTGGCACATGGGGCAACTGGGGGTATTTTTACTGGCACATTGGGGCACATGGGGGCATTTTTATTGGCACATGGGGGCACTGGGGGCATTTTATTGGTACTGGGGGCATTTTTACTGGCACATGGGGGCAGCACATAGTGTTCATTTAAGTGAATGGGTCCGCATCTGAGCCGCAAAATATGCAGATCGAAGGCTGCAAAAACAGTTGTGTGAATGTAGCCTTACCCTTTATGTTCTGTAGTGATATACGTAATGTTAGGAGTGAAAAGGTTAGGGTGAGAATTTGGCATGGGGGGGGTTTCAATTTTTGACTTGGCCGGCAGAAAAGCTAGGTGCACCAGCGCTGAGGGAAGGGGGGGGGGGGCAAGCTGAACTCTTGCACCAGGGCCCATGAGCCTTTAGCTACGCCCCTGCTGGTGGCATGTGAAGGATAGGACTGAGCATGTATGGCCACCTCAGTCATACATGCTTAGGTGGTCAAACATGCTCAGTGGACATTACTATACAAAGTAAACAGCAGGGGACACCATTATAATGAAGTAAAAAGAATATCTCACAACATTAAAATTTACACAACAGGATGTAAATGACAAAAGTAATTAGTTTTCATGCTGAATTATATTAAAAGCATAGGGGGACTTTCTAGTGCAAAATTTTTATAAATACATCACATTTGGGGCTACAGAGGTCAGTACTGCCCTCCTTATTTTTAATACGTTTCTTAATGACTTTCTAGAGGGCTCACAGAGTAAGGGCTCATGCACACAACATACGTATGTATTTTGCAGCTCTGCCTTTCCCAGCTCAGGAGGCAGTTGAAGGATAAAACTGAGCATGTGTGGCCATCAAAGAGAGCAGGTCAAAGAAATAAGAAAAAGAGAAAACAGCAGGTGGCGCTATACAGATAAATTTTATTGAATAACTCGTTGTCTATACAAAAATTTTAATTAAATGCAATTACAAAAGTATTCAGATCCAGGTGCTGGTTTGAAAACTGAAACTGAAACTATTTGTTAAAAATAACACAAAACTGCACTCTTTAAATACCCTGCATCCACCATCCTGATGGCTCTCTGGTCTCCTGGTAATATTTGTTTGTATCGATGACGTGCAGTCTCATCATGTGATCATGACATCTAATCACTGGCCAAAGCAGAGAAGTGTCCACTACACTGATGTCACTAGAGATAAGCGAATCAAATCCAACGAAGTGGAATTTGATCTGAATTTCAGGATAAATTCAATTAGCTGTGAAGCCGAATGTCCTTGTGCTTCATGGTAGTGAATCGATTTAACCTGAAATAGTGTAAAAAACAAAACAAAAAAAAAAATCATACTTACCTCCTCCATTTGCTCGCGACAGGCCGGTCGCCGCCATCTTGATCGAAAATCTCGGCTGAAATCACCTACGTGAGATTTTGCGCAAGAACTTCAAGTAAGATGATGGCGGCCATCCCGTCTCAAGCAAATGGAGGTTGTAAGTATGATTTAATTTTTTATGTTATTTTTACACTATACTATTACTCTCAGATACCGTGATCATGTATGAACACGGCATCTGAGGGGTACAATGATGGGGAACGGTGCTATCGCAGCTTCATGTCATTGCACCCGCTACTTACAAAAAAAATTGTGTTTTGTGACAAAGTAATTTGTCACAAAAATTTTTTTTTGTAAAATTCGATGAAGCAGCAGAATTCGAATTTTCAAAAACTTTGCTCATCTGTGTAGCTCTAGGTGTACAGACTGGCTCCTGTGGTCTCATATCATGTTTCATATTTCATAGATTATGTATCTTTTTCTTTGTAATTTTTTTATTGTGCCAAAAACTTATTGGAAAAAAATGAGCTTTTTTGATTTAATAAAAAAAAAAATCTTTTGCGAGTATAGCAATACCTCCACATACTTCCTTAGAGCAAACATATCTCCTATGTCATTTTCACTCATGACAACCAAATACTTAAGCTTATTCTTTTTTTCTATTCTGCTTTTATTTTCTGATTTCTTTATTATGCTTTCTGTACCTGATTATGAGAACAGTCATCTCTCCTGAGCTCAGGGCTTATAATGAGACACCTTAGGGCATGTGCCTTGAGTGTCAGGAAATAGGGGGGGGTCACTCTCACCTCTCTTAAAGGGTTATTCTGATTTTAGACAATGGGGGCATATCGCTAGGATATGCCCCCATTGTCTTATAGGTGCGGGTCCCACCGCTGGGACCCGCACCTATATCGAGAACGGAGCCCCCGAAGTGAATGAGGGCGCACTGTGCATGCGCAGCCGCCCTCCATTCATTTCTATGGGGCCGCCGAAAATAGCCGAGCGCTGGCTCGGCTACTTCCGTCGGCTCCATAGAAATGAATGGGAGCGTACCGCGCATGCACGGCCCGGCTCCCATTCATTTCTATGAGCGGCGCGGGGAGCTGCGCCTGGTGGTGGCCGGACCCCCGGAAACCTGGGGTCCTCCAGGCGCAGCGCTCCCCGCTCCGTTCTGGCTATAGGTGCGGGTCCCAGCGGTGGGACCCGCACCTATAAGACAATGGGGGCATATCCTAGCGATATGCCCCCATTGTCTAAGATGAGAATACCCCTTTAAGTGGTGCCCCAGACAGTCACTACTCTTCAACCACTTGCCTCTTCCTGGCCTTGATAGGAAGTATTCATACTTGGTGCCTAGGGCAGCACCAGCTATAAATACAGCCCTGACTGAGCTTCTGCTCTGAGCTGTAAATTTCAATGCAGAGATTTACTTGATAGCAGCCACATGGACTTTGGAAACTGCAGTCAGAAAAATATGTTTCTGAGAGAGGGCTGTGGGCATGTTGTATGGCTTCTGCAGAAGTCATTACGCAGGGAGGGGGAGGAGGTGAGATCTGTTGGGAATGTTGGATTCTGAGTTATCTATTTATAGGTATTACCTTTCACTGTAATCTTACCTGTCATTGACAGTACATTCCATTTAAATGGTTTAGTAGGAGTTATATACAATGTATTGCTTTACTTTGTTTATTTTGTATTTTGTGTAAAAATACCACCTTACAATGTGTAAGTAATACCACCATACAATGTATAACAATACCACCATACAGTGTATAACAATACCACTATACAATGCATAAATAATACCAACATACAGTGTATAAAAGGTCAGCATACAATGCGTAAATAATACCACGATACAGTGTATAACAATACTACAATACAATGCGTAAATAATACCACAATACAGTGTATAAAAATGCCACCATACAAAGCATAAATACCACCAGTGTATAAAAATGTCACCATATAATATAATAATATTCTATAATGCGCAAATAATACCACCACATGGTGTGTAAAAATACCATCATACAATGCGTAAATAATACCATCATACTGGGTATAAAAATATCACATTACAATACATTAACCCCTTCACCCCCGGAGCTTTTTTCGGTTCTGCATTTTCGTTTTGCGCTCCCTGCCTTCAAACAGCCATAACTCTTTTATTTTTCTGTTCACATAGCTGTATGAGGGCTTGTTTTTTGCAGGACAAGTTGTACTTTCCAACGCCACCATTTAATATTGCGTACGGTGTAGTGGGAAGCGGGAAAAAAATTCCAAACCGGGTGAAATTGCAAAGAAAACGCTATTCCGCTACAGTTCTACGGGTTTCTTATTTACAGCGTTCGATGTGCATTAAAACTGATCCGTTACTTTCATTCTACTGGTCAGTACGAATCCGGCAATACCTAATATGTATAGTTTTTCCTGCGTTTTCATAGTGATAAAATAATTAGAATGTTGCCCTTTTTTTTTTTTTTTTTTCCTTGTCAAATCTTGACCCCTATAACTTTTTGGTATTTATGTGTACAGAGCTGTATGGGGGCTAATTTTTTGCGGGACGATCTGAAGTTTTTATTGATACCATTCTGGGGTGTGTATGACTTTTTGATCACTTTTTATTTAATTTTTTTTAGAAAAAAAAAGCGACAAAAAACGGCAAATCGCCATTTGGACGCTTTTTTCCGCCACACAATTCGCTGTATTGGAATTTTTTTTTTATATTTTAAAAGTACGGGCGTTTTCGGTCACGATGATACCCATGATGTCTATATTTATTGTTATTTAGGTATTTATTTTTTACTTATACGGAACGGGGGGTGATTTGAACTTTTACATCTTTTTTATTTTTTATATATTTTTTAACTTTTTTTTTAACTTTTTTTTTTACTATTAGAAAGCTCAAATATGGGCTTATATATTGTGGCTTTTTTTTTTTTTTCTTTATGAGCAATTCTGGGTTTTATAGACTCAGAAAGCCATGAATTGCTCATTTCTTATCCTGGCCTGCCATCTAGTGGCCAGAATAAGAATTGCACTTTGAAAACTGTAATCCTCACCAGCGAGGATTACAGTTTTCATATGGTGTACAGACACCCCGATTGGCCACACGGGGTGTCTGTACACCACCCGGAAGCGAACGCTTCCGGGTTTAGCCGCAACTAGATGCCGTGATCACGTGTGATCACGGCATCTAGTCAACCCGGAAGACGCCGCCGATGTAGTAGGTAGCGGCAAGTCTCTGCTGTTAGAAACAGCAGAGACTTGCCGGCCATGACGCCCGCCGCACCCGCGAGCGGGCGCCATGTGCCCGCATCGCCCACTACTGCGGAGTAAATAATACCGCCACACTGTCTGTAAAAATATCACATTACAACACATAAATAAATCACTACCAGACATTGTATAAAAACACCACCATACAATGCATAAATAATGCCACCACACAATATGTAGAAATTCACCATACGATGCATAAATAAATTACTATCATAAGGTGTATAAAAATACCTCTATATAGTGCATAAATAATATCACCATACACTTTAAAAAAATACCATTATACAGTCTATAAATACAGATGTAGCAGCCCTAGCGATCAATGTTTTTGCTTAGTGTTGCTAACAAATCGCGACTTCTCCTCTTTCACTCCTTTCACTCGCAGTAAAAGTATGCTAATTAGGTGAATTGGTATGCAGTAGCGTACAATTCACGGAAAATGGTGCACTACAGCGGAAAATGCAGTTGACAATATATGGCTAAACCCCAGGGGCGTAGCTAAAGGCTCATGGGCCCTGGTGCAAGAGTTCAGCTTGGGCCCCCCCCTTCCCTCAGCGCTGGTGCACCTAGCTTTTCTGCCAGCCAAGTCAAAAATTGAACCCCCCCATGCCAAATTCTCACCCTAACCTTTTCCCTCCTAACATTACGTGTATCACTACAGAACATACAGGGTAAGGCTACATTCACACCACAGTTGTTTTTGCAGCCTCCGATCTGCATATTTTGCGGCTCAGATGCGGACCCATTCACTTAAATGAACACTGTGTGCTGCCCCCATGTGCCAGTAAAAATGCCCCCAGTGCCAGTAAAAATGCCCCCAGTGCCCCCATGTGCCAGTAAAAATGCCCCCAGTGCCCCCATGTGCCAGTAAAAATGCCCCCAGTGCCAGTAAAAATGCCCCCATGTTCCAGTAAAAATGCCCCCAGTGCCCCAATGTGCCAGTAAAAATACCCCCAGTAGCCCCATGTGCCAGTAAAAATGCCCCCAGTGCCAGTAAAAATGCCCCCAGTGCCAGAAAAAATGCCCCCAGTGCCAGTAAAAATGCCCCCAGTGCCCCCATGTGCCATTATAAATGTTCCCAGTGCCAGTAAAGTGCCCCCATGTGCCAGTAAAAATGCCCCCAGTGCCCCATGTGCCAGCAAAAATGCCCTCATGTGCCAGTAAGAAATGCCCCCATGTGCCAGTAAAAATGCCCCCATGTGCCAGTAAAAATGCCCCCAGTGCCAATAAAATGCCCCCAGTGCCCCCATGTGCTAGTAAAAATGCCCCCAGTGCCAGTAAAAATGCCCCCATGTGCCCCTAAAAATGCCCCCATTGCCCCAAATAGAGCTCCGGTCCGTGACTGCTACAATAAAAAAAAAATAAACACTTATACTTACCTCCAGGAGCTGGCAGCGATGCGATGCAGGCCTCTTCCGGCCTGTGTCCTGCGTCATGATGTCATCGCGCCGCCCTATCAGAGGAATGGGCAGGGGAGACGCCTCTCCCTCCCCTGCCCCGCAGTACAGGCATCTGTATCGCCGTTCTGAGGACGGCGATACAGATGACTATGGAGATAAGCGCTTCCACAATGGACAATCTCCCTCTGCCCCGCCGCTGCCCCCAACTGTGCGCAGGGCCCCCCTGGCTTAGGGGCCCGGTCGCAACTGAGACCCCTATAGCTACGCCACTGATTATATGCATTCATACCTATTAATAAACTGGTCTGCAGCAAGACTGATAAATGTCTTGGAGCAACTAGATTGGAGCAACTCCAATCTAGACGCAAGAGATAGTGCTTCTTAGTGGGCTAAAGGACCTTCCTGAAGTCATCTGCCCATGTGACCAGTGGGGTAGGAGTCAGAGGAGCAGAGAGCTGTGTTACTGTATGAAGAGGAGCCAGGCTGGAGTTTGGTGAGGCCTAGCTGTGTATCTCTGTCCCTGTTTGTTTCCCTTTCCTTTATGTATCTGTCCCTTTGTCTGTCTGTCCCTGTGTGTCTGTCCCTGTGTGTGTGGGTTACTGTCCCTATGTGTGTCCCTATTCCTTTACCCGTGTGTCCCTGTGTTTGTCCCTATCTCTGTCCAAGTGTGTGTCTGTCCCTGTCTGTGTGTGTCGCTGTCCCTGTGTGTTGCTGTCCCTGCGTGTTCTTGTCTGTGTGTGTGTGTGTCATTCCCTGTGTGTGTATCTTTCCCTGTGTCCCTGACCCTGTGTGTGCCTGTCCCTGTGTGTGTCACCATCACTATGCCCACAGTGTTCCTATGTCTTGACGCAGCTGCATCAGGACGTTCTGTGGGGGCAAGAAGAAGAGGGAAGAGGAGGCAGCACCACCAGCATGGAGTCCTGTGGGAGAGACACAGGGAGGCACACTAAGGACACAGGTAAGACTACCAAATTACCTGCACTAGTGTTATCTGTGGCTTTACATAGGACTGCAGATAACCCTACCACATGATCTACACTAGTGTTAGCTATGGTTTAACATAGGACTGCAGTTAACACTACCATATGATCTACACTATTGTTATCTGTGGTTTTACATAGGACTGCAGGTAAAACTTCCACATTGTCCGCACTAGTGTTGTCTGTGGTTTTCCATAGGACTGCAAGTAACAGTACTACATTATCAGCACTAGTGCTGTTTTTTTTTTACATACGACTGCAGTTAACACTACTACACAGTATAGTACACTACTCTGCAGTATAATTAACATTGGTGGCGCAGTGTGTCGTCCCCCCTACGCCCCAGTATTAAAGTCATTGATGGCCCAGTGGCCAATAGGGTCTCCTCCTCCCTTCCTCATTGGTGGTTTAGTGGCAGCTTCCAATCGGAGCCCCAGCAGTGTAATCGTGGGGCACCGATTGGTTACCATGGCACCTTGTCCCACCCAAAAATAGGATAGACTGTTCTATTATGGGCCGGACGTTTCATAAAATTTTTTTTTATTTTTTATTTTATTTGCATGGTATCAAATGGTATCGAATATCGTAATACTAGCACTAATGTTATCTGTGGTTTTACATAGGACTGCAGGTAACATTACTACATTATCTGTACTCAGAGAGTTATCACTGTGTTATCTATGGTGTTACATAGGACTTCAGGTGACATCTACTACATTATCTGTACTGAGAGAGTTATCACTGTGTTATTTGTGGTGTTACATAGGACTGCAGGTGACATCTGCTACATTATCTGTACTGAGAGAGTTATCACTGTGTTATCTATGGTGTTACATAGGACTGCAGGTGACATCTACTACATTACCTGTACTCAGAGTTATCACTGTGTTATCTATGGTGTTACATAGGACTTCAGGTGACATCTACTACATTATCTGTACTCAGAGAGTTATCACTGTGTTATTTGTGGTGTTACATAGGACTTCAGGTGACATCTACTACATTATCTGTACTGAGAGAGTTATCACTGTGTTATCTATGGTGTTACATAGGACTGCAGGTAACACTACTACATTATCTGTACTCAGAGTTATCACTGTGTTAGCTATGGTGTTACATAGAACTTCAGGTGACATCTACTACATTATCTGTACTGAGAGAGTTATCACTGTGTTACTTGTGGTGTTACATAGGACTGCAGGTGACATCTACTACATTATCTGTACTCAGAGAGTTATCACTGTGTTATCTATGGTGTTACATAGGACTGCAGGTAACATCTACTACATTATCTGTACTCAGAGTTATCACTGTGTTATCTATGGTGTTACATAGGACTTCAGGTGACATCTACTACATTATCTGTACTGAGAGAGTTATCACTGTGTTATTTGTGGTGTTACATAGGACTGCAGGTGACATCTGCTACATTATCTGTACTGAGAGAGTTATCACTGTGTTATCTATGGTGTTACATAGGACTGCAGGTGACATCTACTACATTACCTGTACTCAGAGTTATCACTGTGTTATCTACGGTGTTACATAGGACTTCAGGTGACATCTACTACATTATCTGTACTCAGAGAGTTATCACTGTGTTATTTGTGGTGTTACATAGGACTTCAGGTGACATCTACTACATTATCTGTACTGAGAGAGTTATCACTGTGTTATCTATGGTGTTACATAGGACTGCAGGTAACACTACTACATTATCTGTACTCAGAGTTATCACTGTGTTATCTATGGTGTTACATAGGACTTCAGGTGACATCTACTACATTATCTGTACTGAGAGAGTTATCACTGTGTTACTTGTGGTGTTACATAGGACTGCAGGTGACATCTGCTACATTATCTGTACTCAGAGAGTTATCACTGTGTTATCTATGGTTTTACATAGGACTGCAGGTGACATCTACTACAGTATCTGTACTGAGAGAGTTATCACTGTGTTATCTATGGTGTTACATAGGACTGCAGGTGACATCTACTACATTATCTGTACTCAGAGTTATCACTGTGTTATCTGTGCTATTACATAGGACTTCAGGTGACATCTACTACATTATCTGTACTCAGAGAGTTATCACTGTGTTATCTATGGTGTTACATAGGACTTCAGGTGACATCTACTACATTATCTGTACTCAGAGTTATCACTGTGTTATCTATGGTGTTACATAGGACTTCAGGTGACATCTACTACATTATCTTACCAGAGTTACTGTTCTATGGTTGCATGACTTCAGGGAATCTATTACATTCTGTACTCAGAGTTATCACTGTTATCTATGGTGTTACATAGGACTTCAGGTGACATCTACTACATTATCTGTACTCAGAGTTATCACTGTGTTATCTATGGTGTTACATAGGACTTCAGGTGACATCTACTACATTATCTGTACTCGGAGAGTTATCACTGTGTTATCTATGGTGTTACATAGGACTGCAGGTGACATCTACTACTTTATCTGTACTCAGAGAGTTATCACTGTGTTATCTATGGTGTTACATAGGACTGCAGGTGACATCTACTCCTTTATCTGTACTCAGAGAGAGAGTTACCACTTGCAGGACAGTCTCGAAATTTGGTTGCTACTTTGCTTTCATACAAATTTTTAATGGGAGGGGGGAGCCATTTAAATTTTGGCCTCAGGCAACAGAAGAGCTAGATTCGTCCCTGATGTCACGTCACTCATGGGTGACATGACACGTGACCCGCATAAACACATGACCTGAATCAAATTGGGTGTTGACATATGGAGACTACAACAAGGCAGTGATGGGACCAAAAGAGCCAAAACCCAGTGGAGAGCAGGTAAGTACACTTCCCTCTGTAGGTCCATGTGATGTGGAGGTGGAGGTGTCTGACAGAAAGGTCTCCAAAGGTGAACAGCCCCTTTAAGGAACTGGGACAGAATATGTTATTGGGGGTTAGGATATGTCTGCAAATATTGTAGCCGGTGCTTAGGGTCATAATTCAAGGCTTCTACGGCTAATCGTTCAGCCATGATTTGCAAGTCACACGTGGCTCTGTTTGGAGACCACTGCTCTACATGCTACTGTGACGTGGAATCAGCTGTGATAGGCTTATACACCCTGCAGATATATCATCTATTCACAGCCTGCAACAGGAGCAAAAACATCCTGTAAATCACAGATACCAGCCACAGAGTCACCATATCTCCAAATATCTCACTCTCCATTAATAAGTCAAGTCCCATCCCCTCAGCATCTTCCACAATACATCCCAGAAATGCCCACTCTACAACATACTTATAATAAACTCTGGAAAACCCTTTAAGGTCTGGGGCAGTGCTCCTCTGTACAGCTTCTATTCTGGCTGGAACAATGCTAGTAGCAGATCTCTTATTCATGTCAGTAGATCCTGCTGTACCGCTTGTATGAACTAAGTAACAGATCCAGTCTCTGATTCCAGGTGGATCGTTCCAACCAATGGTGTAGATATTGTTGGGATCGGTATATATGGGATGGGGGTTAGCAATGACAAAATTCAGAGGCTTCAGAGGTTAAAAATACAACTTGGCTTTATTTGGTCCAGCAACAAAACAGCGACATCACATAGAGATCAGAGATCAGACGTTCCACTGCGTCTACTGTGCCTTCCCAGACTCAACAGTTTTATGTCCCAGTGGCTCAGCAGCATAGCCTGGGGTAATTGTGTGGGGGGTGGGGGTGGGGTGGGGGTGTACTGGAGGGGGAGGGAATGGCAGGTCCCACTGCCAACCTACCTGCCATTCCAATAAAATTCAGGCCCGGAAAACAAAGTAACTAAAAACCTCAGCAAAGTAAATTTACTGAGGAAATACAACTTTCCTGGATTTTTCATCTCACCTACATTAAATAATGTGGATGAGATGTACACCCCCT
Source organism: Rhinella marina (assembly GCA_900303285.1). Lineage (NCBI taxonomy): Eukaryota > Metazoa > Chordata > Amphibia > Anura > Bufonidae > Rhinella > Rhinella marina. The sequence goes on from ONZH01000949.1 coordinate 13,228, forward strand.
CCAGGGGTATTCCATCTACCTATGTATTCTACGATAGATAGACAGACAGGGGGAAGACAGACATAGACAGACAGACAAACAGAGGGACAGGACAGACAGATATGGCCACTGTAGATGTTCTTTCAGGGCTTTTGGACTAAATGGGCATGATGTTAAATAAACTCCATTTAGTCCTCGGACCGGCAGGTGCAGCAGGTGGTCATACACAGATGTTTGGGAACCCCTGACGTTATATGGAAAGGGGGACGGGACTGCTGTGATCCCCCCCCCCCCTGTTGTTTGAAGGGACAGGGTTAATACCCTCCCCCTTCTCCACTCGATTAAGAGGGACAAAAGAATTGGGGAATCTAATGGGTGTAGGAGGCATGACATGGGCAGGGAAGGGTTAATATAAGGTTCCCCTCCTCCCTGCCTATTTCCAAAGGAGGTCACCGCCCATAATGATGGTAAGGCCAACCCCCTGCACATAAAAGACCCTTGCACCTGGGGTCTGATCTCTTGGCCGGCCAGCAGGGGTTTTGGTAAGTGACCACACGTACCTGGTAGCCAAGATGTCCGCGGACCCCCTTATCAGGGCGCTCCTGGCGCGTATAGAAGCAGATGGGGACGGCTGGCTGCGAGCGCTTTTGAGCGCACCAGCCGTCTCATCTCCACAACATTCTGCTCCTCCGGCTGGGCAGCGCAGCAGCGCTGCTCAGGCTGCAAGTACGGGGGGACGTCGGTCAAAGAGGCACACCCGTCCCCCCAAAAGATTGGGCCATAGTCCACCTGCTATAGGCAGGTCCCAGGCTGCAGCGGTATCGGCTTCCCCAGGAATGGAGGAACGGCCGCCGCTGCAGCAGGAGAAAGCCCCGCCCCCTTTTCCTCTCTCTTCTCCCGCGCCTGCGGCTGCCCACGTGTCCGGAGGGAGAGTGGTCACCGCCATCATGGGAGCGCAGGCCAGCTCTTCCTCTGCAACGGAGAGTTCAACTAATCCCCCAAATGAGGAGGTTTTCCCACAGGCGGTGCCCCCTCCTCCCCTTCCTCCCATTACTGAGCCCCTTTTGGAGAATACAGGGGAGCCCCTAATTCAGACTGCAGTGGTGTCAGCCTCAGTCTCATCACAGCCCATTGCCGCTCCGGCAACCGTTGGCGTGACCACTTCACGCAGACGTCGCCGGCGCTCGCCTTCTTCATCTTCGGAAGATTACAGAAGGAGAAGACGTCGTTCTAGACAGCGTCAGTCCCGTCACCGTTCCAGGGTCTCCGGGAGCAACAGACGCTCCAGATCTTCGCGATGGCGCTCACCGTCATCTTCTGAGGTCACGACGGGCGCATCCGGAGAGTCTGGTCAAGAGCAGCAATCTAGAAGACATGGGCGTGAGCCATCTCATCCTCCCAGGGCAGCGAGCCTGGTTTCCCAGCGCAGTCTTCAAGTTCCACTTCAGAGCGTTCCTGCATCCACGGCCCCTCCAGCCCCGCCGGTAACGTCCAGTTCTGGTGAGTTTGCATACACAGGGGCATGGGGGGCAAGCTCTAATAACCCTGATGTTGTTTCTGCAATTAAGGTGTTAATTAATCAATTGCAACCTACTGTTCCTCAACCTCCTCCTGCGACAAAGAAACCGCTGCCGGTACAAGCTAGCGTGCATAAGGATTCATTCTTTTGCGGCGTTAGCCTATTAGGCTCCCACTTGGAGGAGGAGGTTCGGGAAAAAATATGGGCGAACCAGTATGTTGATATATGGTCGCTTATCACCGTGGATCAACATACAGTAGACAAAGAACGTCGTACTACCGATAGGGTATATGAGAGACGCCCGCGAGTCGCAAAGACCATGAACAATTGGATCCAGGCGTTCGCGGTATTAGGTTGCGTGATGGGGCAGCGTCATCCCGACCGTTGCCCTGAGCTCTTCGTGTATATGGACACTATTTATAGTGCCTACAAATCACATGGGGGATCCGCATGGTGGAGGTACGCCATACAGCCAGATATTGGATGGGGCGTTAAAGCTACGGATGTGTGGTTACGCCTCATGGTCAATCAGAGACCCCCCTTTCAGAGCATGGCCACCGGTTCTGGGACAACATCCTCCCAGGGACTGGTGGCCGTGCGACGCCCGGGAGCGTGTTGGCTGTTCAACGAGGGGCACTGCCGATTCGCAGGTCTGTGTAAGTACAGACATGAATGTTCTACTTGTGGAGGCCCCCATATCGCCCCTCGATGCTCCAGGGTACAAAGTAAAGTCGCAAATCCCGCCTTACCTCCCGGTGACCCAAAAGACCCCAGTTTCCATAACCGCGATAACACCATGGCTAGACCTATACCCCAATAAAACGGCGGCAGCACAATTGCGTTTTGGTTTTAAGTTTGGTTTTTTTATACCCTTTAACCTTACCAGACAACCTGTTTTTTCCGATAACCTTAAGTCTGCACGAGAATACCCTGATGCCTTACGCGACAAGATTTATAAAGAAGCGATGTTGGGCAGGATAGAAGGCCCTTTTGTACACCCGCCGTTCTCGAATCTACGAGTATCCCCATTGGGCGTTATACCCAAAAAAGAACCAGGCAAATTCAGACTGATACATCACCTATCATACCCAAGAGGTAACTCGGTCAATGATGCTATTTCTGCGGAAGACGCCTCAGTCTCGTACGTGTCTTTCGACAGGGCTGTGTCACTGGTCCGCGACGCGGGTCGTGGCGCACTCCTGGCAAAGTCTGATATTGAATCAGCCTTTCGGCTCCTCCAGGTCCACCCGGATTGCTATCATTTGTTAGGGTGTTCCGTGGACGGTTTGTATTTCTACGATACGTGCCTGCCGATGGGTTGTTCAATATCGTGTCATTATTTTGAACTTTTTAGTTCATTCTTAGAATGGGCTGTTCGGTACGAATCGGGTTCCCAAGCTATTATCCACTACTTGGACGATTTTTTGTTTGTCGCCCCCGGTGATGGCGAGGGATGCCGATTTCTATTGAATACGTTCCTGTACCTCATGAGACACTTTCGCGTTCCCATCTCTCCGGAAAAAACTGAAGGCCCGGTAACCTGCCTTTCCTTTTTGGGTATCGAAATTGATACCACCGCGATGCTTTTTCGCCTGCCACACGAAAAACTACAAAAACTGTTGCAATTAGTGGAGGGATTCCTAGCAGTTCGTAAAGCAACATTGGTTCAGGTTCAGTCACTCCTGGGTTCATTGGTATTCGCTTGCAGAATAATGCCGATGGGTAGGGTTTTTTCTCGCCGTCTCTCATTGGCCACACGCGGCGCTTCGTCTCCTCGACACCATATACGGATAACCAGGCAGTTAAAAGCCGACTTGGCGATTTGGAAACAATTTTTGTTAAAGTATAACGGACACACCTGCTTCTTAGCTCGGGAGTGTAATAATGAAGTTCTTTCGTTATTTATGGATGCTGCGGGATCGTGCGGTTTCGGCGCCATTTATGGCGTGGAATGGTGTTCCGTGCCATGGCCCGAGGCTTGGGCGGTTGCGGGTCTTTGCCGCAATTTAACTTTGCTTGAATTGTTTCCTATCATTGTTGCGGTCGAAGTCTGGGGTCAAAAACTGGCTAACCGACAAGTTTGCTTTTGGACGGACAACTTAAGCGTGGTGCACTGCATTAACACATTGTCATCTTCATGTTACCCGGTCCTTAGCCTTCTAAGACACTTGGTGCTCCGATGCTTGGAGCACAACATCTACTTCCGAGCTCGCCACGTCCCAGGCACTTGTAATGCTATTGCTGATGCGTTGTCCCGTTTTCGTTGGCAGGAATTCCGCTCCTTACTACCGGAGGCGAACCCGGATGGCGTCCGATGCCCCGAACACCTTTGGAGGTTGGTGGACAACAGCTGATGTCGCTGGTCTCCGCATCAGTTACGCCAGCAACCTGGCGTGCGCACGGTAAGGCGTGGGATGAATTCCTGACAGTGGCAGGTGACAGAGATATTAGCGGGGCAGAGGTTTGTTTACAGGTGGCTATTGAATATCTATTGCAGTTGCGTCAAAAGGGCCTTTCGGCAACAGTTGCGCAGCGTAGATTTTCGGGCCTCGCCTTTCACTTGCGCACCTTTCATGATGTTACCAAATGTTTTGTCATATCACAAGCGTTGAAGGGTTGGCGAAAAGAACTAGTAAGCCAAGAATGCAGGCGGCCGATTTCTTACTTGCTTCTGTGCAGTTTAATAACCAATTGCACACATATTTGTAATTCCTCATTCGAAGCGTGCCTGTTAGCTACCAGCTTTAGCCTCACATTTTTTGGCGCCCTCAGGATCGGAGAACTATTGCCTCCGTCACGGCATAAGTCAGGTGGCCTTTTAGCATCGGATGTCCTGCGTGGTGAGGGATCAGTAAGAATCCGAATACGGCGCTCCAAAACAGATCAGTTTGGCCGCGGGGCATGGATACACCTCAGCCAGGTTAATGGTCCAGCATGCCCAGTTAGTTTAGTGGGGGAGTATACCCGTGTTCGTCCTGACGGTGACCGTTTCTTGTTGCATCAGGATAGTTCCCCTCTCACTAGATACCAATTTACCGCCCTTTATAAAAAATGCTTGCTTCGCACGGGGGTGGACCCAAAATCTTATGGTACACATTCATTCCGAATTGGCGCCGCCACGGAAGCAGCGCGAGCGGGACTATCAGAAGCGGAGGTCATGCGGATAGGCAGATGGCGCTCTGCATGTTATTCAATGTATATACGACCAGATTTGTTATAAAAAAAAAAAAAAAATATATCAGCAAATGTTTCATCATTGAATTGGGTATTATGCTCATGCTTTTATGTTTTTCGCAGGCACGGTTCGTCCGGCGGTTTGGATAGTGGGTCACTCATACGTATTTTGGGCAGCCCAGAGGGCGGACTGTCGGCCGGGCGGTCGCACGCTAGGTTTCAGGGACGTGGATGTCTTCTGGAGAGGCATCCGGGGCCTCAGGTGGCCACAAGTACTACCAGAAGTGGTTGACATCAGCCGCTCATCAATCGGTCCGGTCATTTTAATAGTGCACGCAGGGGGTAACGACCTCTGCACAGTGCGCATAGCCGAACTGATGACCCTCATGAGAGCTGACATGGAAAGATTTGCTTCTTTCTTCCCCGAACTAGTAATTGTATGGTTAGAGATTATCCCTCGAGTAGTGTGGCATGGGGCAAGGGACGCAGAGGCATTGGACAAATGCCGCAGAACCATTAATGCCCGCATTTCTCGCTTTATTCGATCAAGGGCGGGTATAGCGATAAGGCACCGGCAGTTAGAGGGCGACAACAGGGCTTTGATGCGCCCCGACGGGGTACACCTGTCTGACATTGGCCTAGATATTTTCCTCTCAGGCCTACAAGATGGAATAGAGCAGGCAATGTTTCTGTTGGGTGGTGGTCGGAGCCCCGTGTAGGTCTACAGTGGCTCCTCCGTGGCGGTAGGAAGAGAAAATTACTGAGAAATGGCGGACTTGCCCGCTGGGAGGCCAGCGGCCGGCATACCGCACCCGATGTTTAATGGCGAGCAGTTTGAAAGCTCGGGTTGTTGATACGTTATTGAAGCAAAAGAAAAGTAAAATAAAGCTGTGACCGATCACCACCCAACAACGTGGTAATGTCGTTATTTGGGGGGGATTTGCTGAATGGGAAAAAAGAGAAGGGGAGGTAAGCCAGTTAGGTGGTTGCTTGAGATCAGATTCTCAGCAGTCTGGGAACCCCTGACGTTATATGGAAAGGGGGACGGGACTGCTGTGATCCCCCCCCCCCCCTGTTGTTTGAAGGGACAGGGTTAATACCCTCCCCCTTCTCCACTCGATTAAGAGGGACAAAAGAATTGGGGAATCTAATGGGTGTAGGAGGCATGACATGGGCAGGGAAGGGTTAATATAAGGTTCCCCTCCTCCCTGCCTATTTCCAAAGGAGGTCACCGCCCATAATGATGGTAAGGCCAACCCCCTGCACATAAAAGACCCTTGCACCTGGGGTCTGATCTCTTGGCCGGCCAGCAGGGGTTTCCCGCCCACCCGCCCTGGGGATGGATTGCATTAAGTGTTTTACGAAAAGTCTGTGCATAAGTTAAGGTGCTGTTATATACTTTCTCTTCAAGGTTGATCGGTTTCTTCTGTCCAATAAGTCACAGCTGGCGGTAGGAAGAGAAAATTACTGAGAAATGGCGGACTTGCCCGCTGGGAGGCCAGCGGCCGGCATACCGCACCCGATGTTTAATGGCGAGCAGTTTGAAAGCTCGGGTTGTTGATACGTTATTGAAGCAAAAGAAAAGTAAAATAAAGCTGTGACCGATCACCACCCAACAACGTGGTAATGTCGTTATTTGGGGGGGATTTGCTGAATGGGAAAAAAGAGAAGGGGAGGTAAGCCAGTTAGGTGGTTGCTTGAGATCAGAGTCTCAGCAGTCTGCTCCCCCCTCGGACTTCCTCCCCTAACAACAACTTCACCACTGTCTGACAACCGTGTCTCCTCATCGTCCAACACCTCTTTACAAACTTCTTCCACTAAGTCAACATTGTCATCATCATCATCATCACCCACAGACTGCAACAGTTGGAAAACTTGGGCATCGGGAACGAGGTCAGCAGCAACCTGAGAAGTGGTTTGTGACTCTGGGAAGGGTCCAGAAAACAGTTCCTCAGAGTATGCCGGATCGCATTCCAAATTTTGCTGGGAGGGGGCAGACTGGGGGGAAGGAGGTTGAGGTGGAGGAGCTAGAGGAGTGCTCCCTTGGGTAACGTGGGTGGACTGCGTGGAAGACTGACTGGTGGACAAATTACTTGAAGCATTATCTGCAATCCACGAGATCAGCTGTTCGCACTGTTGTGGTTTCAACAGTCCTCTACCACGTGTCCCTGTAAGTTGAGACATGAAGCTAGGGAGTGTAGCTCTGCGGCGTTCCACAGCTCCCTCATCAGCGGGTACTGTCTCACCCTGCCCAGGACCACAGCCTCGTCCTCGACCCTTAGCCCTGGGGTTCAACATTTTCTGTATATAAGTGTATTATATAAAAAATAAATGGGCCTGCTGTACTGAAACCCACAAACTTGTTCAGTCTGGTTGAATTAAGTGACGTACAGAAAGTGTCACCTGGACAGAAAATACGGATTGGAGTGAGTGTGCTGAACTGTGACACACAGAAAGGTTACACACAGCTGAGTGAAATGGATTTGTATCACTGAGCTAAAACAACAAAAAAATTTAAAAAAAAATTTTTTTTTAGTAGTTTTGTTTTTTTTGGAACGTGACGTGCAGAAACTATCGTAGACCTAACTCACACCCTGCTGACTGTGGCTATTTTGACTGCGACCCAGACAAATGTCGCACAGAGATTTTTGGGATCAAGCTATATACGTGACAGCAAAAGACCTGGTTGGATTAAGTGACGTACAGAAAGTGTCACCTGGACAGAAAATACGGATTGTAGTGAGTGTGCTGAACTGTGACACACAGAATGGTTCCACACTGCTGTGTGAAATGGATTTGTATCACTGAGATATAACATTAAAAAAAAAAAAAGGGTTATATATGGCGATAGCTGCACTACTAGTACCAGCCAGCCAAGGCAGGAGACAAAAAAAAAAAAAAAGTCTTCTAGCCCTTAGAAGGGCTGTTGGGTTCTTTGTGGGTGATTCCTCCCTAACAGAGAACTAAATTCAGGCCCTAACACTGTCCCTGAAAGGCAGCAGCTCTATCCCTAACGACATCCAGACGGCATCTGAGCCGAGCACCGCGGCCAGTCAGTAGTATATTCCAGGGTCACCTGATCAGGCCAGCCAACCCCTGCTATCGACATGTAAGGGCCCCACGTGATGCTGGGTGTACCGCAGAGTCTCCTGGCTTGTGATTGGCTGAGTTTATAGGCACCTAAAATGCACGATGTGGAAGTTGCCATTTCCTCGAGCATGGCGAGACTTCAGCGAGCACTTACGAGTACCGTAATACTGGAACGAGCACCAAGCTCGGACGAGTATGCTCGCTCATCTCTAGTGATGTTACATTATGTAAGAGATGGCACTAGGTAAGCTATGGAAAGAAGACAGCATGGTCTGATGAATCAGGTTACTTCATGGGGACGGCTGATTGTGTGCGTCACTTACCTGGGGAAGAGATGGCACCAGTTGCACTATGGGAAGAATCACGTTACATCAGGTTACAATGTGGACGCAATTGATACATTGTGATACATCTTGTATAGGGAGCGAGTGGGCGGAGCATGACGGAAGAATTCAAAGTTCCCTACACGGCAATACTAATGCTAATAAAAAATACCCATAATCCTGAACCCTCAGAGGTCATGGGGTCACATTCCATAATAATTATTAAAATCCTATCTTCATCCTGCCCGCAGCCGCCTGTGTGTCCTCATCATGTCTAATGTATACATTTTTTCTTGCTGTGCAGAAAGAAAAAAAACTTTGATTAAAAAAATGTTTTTAGTTTTTTTTCCTTCATGCAGACACTGACCTTGGGCTCCGCGCTACCTACCTTCTCCTGATTAAAGAAAACTCCTTATGTCCAATGTTCAATTAAGAGTTTGGCGGAATCTGTTCGTTATGTGGCCAGGATTCAGCTAATGAGATCTGCTAAAAAAATCTCAGCTTCACTTTGAAAAAAAGACATAAAAAATGTAAAATGAAACGTTAATAAGGTTTTGTAACCTCAGCGGTAAACATTCAGACATAGCAGAGCCGAGCGTGTAACTGAGCTATCAAATGTACAGTATGTATGTCTGCATGTCCAAGGCCATTGTCATGGGGGGTGGGGAAGACAAACTGCCAAGGGTCCCTGTCCCCCAAGGGGCACCTGAAGATCAGAGGGCACCCGACTGGCCTGGTGGCACAGAGCAGTGGAGCGGCACAGTTAACTGTATCAGTGTCCTCAGGGTGCAGTTGGCACTTATGGCATAGCAGGAGGCGGTAGATTTCCTGCTATTCTCTACGCCACAGGATAAAGTGGCTCCGTCCTCCGGGGGAGACACCCTGCCCCTCGTGGACAGCAAGGGGTGAGGGATGGTCCGCCGGAGAGCCAGAGACCACCTGGGAGAATGAGAGACACATCTTCCCGTTATGACATGCTTCAGATAAGACTGCGTCTGTCTCCTTGACTGCCTGACAGTACCCCCCTCTTGAGGAGAGACCTCCGGGCTCTCACCACCCGGTTTGTTTGGGAACCTAGAATGGAATTCAGCAATCAACTTATCAGCATGGCTGCGCCTTTTAGGGACCCATGACCTCTCCTCTGACCCATACACTTTCCAATGTATTAGGTATTGAACAGAATTTTGGACCTTCTGGTAATCATTAACCTGTTCAACCTCATACTCCTCCTATCAACCAGAACAGGACCAGGAGGACCATTGCTATTGCTCATCTAAGACAGGAAGACAGAGGGGCGGTCCTCCACACTGCATGCCTGCTTTAGGCTTCAGAGTGCAGAGGCGTGTCTCTCAGGAATCCAATCTGATTGGCTGGCAGGAAGCTGCTGGCTACAGCAAGTATGTATGTGAAGGGAGGGAAGGCCGTTTTGGCCTCAGTGAACTGGCAGAGGAGCCATCTTGAGAAGATCCTCATATTGTAGAGGTTAAAACAGCCGTAACTAAGGGAAAAACTCAAGGAAAACAGTGGAATGTGAAGAAACTAAAGGTTGCTTTATTCATAATGCTGCAGCAGCAGAATCATATGCTAAAAATGATGAAAACATGGCGGTTACACTTTAAGAACAAACTCAGCCAACATAGATATATCCCCCATTAAAGTTGGTTATCTGAACAGAAACACCTAAGATAAGTCTCCAAGGACTGGTTGGTTCTTTTGGTGAGACCATTTGAGGATGATATGCCGATGAGAAAGATAATTTCATCCCAATGCGCCCACAAAAGACTTTCCAAAACCTGGAAATAAACTGTAACTCTGTCAGACAGTGTTACAAGGAACCCAATGCAACCCGACAACATTATTGATAAACACATTGACCATACCCTGGGATGAAGGCAACTGAGGAAGAATGATGAGGTGACACTGACGTGAAAACTGATCCATAATAACCCAGATAATGGACTTCAGAGACAGGGAGATCAGTAATGAAATCCAGGGCCGATCTGGGAAGGGGAGGGGAAGGAGCTTCCCAGTCTGAGCAAACCGAGGTACTTTACTCCTGGCGCACAACTCATATGAACGGACAAACTCCCCAACATCCTTCCCCAAGGAAGGCCACCAAAACCCCCACCTAACCAGATGTGTCGTTCCTTTTACCGCTGGATGACCGGCCAGCATGGAATCAAGGCAACCAGATGTTATGACTTCATCACCTCCCATTCAACGTTGGTGGAAGCGTCCACCATCCCCGGGGAAAGAATAGGGGGTGGACTGGCCTCTTCTTGCTGGACAAACCACAGACTCATGGATGGAGCATCTGCTCGAATGTTTTTAGACCCAGGAACAAATGAATTTGAAAATCTAAATCTTGATAAAAACAAGGCCCACCTAACCTGCCTGGGGTTAAGTCTTTTAGCATTTTCAAATGGATGTCTGGCCCTCATTCCTCAAAGGCCCATTTATTCGCTAATAACTCCCTGTTACTAATATTATAGTATAATTCTGTGGTTGAGAACTTTCTAGAAAAGAAAGCACAAGGTCGGTGGTTCGTGAGGGAAGGGGGATCCCTGGGACAACACCGACCCCCACCCCGACCTCCGAAGCATCAACCTCAACTACAAATCGCCTGTCTAGGTCGGGTTGGACCAGGACAGGGGCAGATGCAGAAGCCTTCTTGAGGCTGGAGAATGCCGAAACAGCATCGGCTCTCCACCTAGACACATCTGCCCTTTTGCAGGTGAGGTCAGTAAGGGGCTTCACGATTTTTGAGAAACCCCTAATAAACTTCCTATAGAAATTGGCAAAATCCAAAAATCTTTGAAGTGCCTTCAGGTTCCTGGGCTGGACCCAATCCTGTATTGCCTGCACTTTGGCGGGATCCATCCGAAAGCCCACGGGTGGAAAAAAAAAAAAATCACCCCAAGGAGCCCAATCTCTCAAAAGAACAGTTGGGTAACTTCACATACATGAAGTTATCCCTGAGCCTTTTGAGAATCGTACGCACATCGTCCCTGTGAGACTGAACGTCTTTAGAAAATATTAAAATGTCATCAATGTATCCCTACAGATGTCATTAACTAAAGCTTGGAAGACAGCTGGGGCATTGCAAAGTCCAAAAGGCATCACTAAGTTCTCATTTTTATTACAGGCAGTCTTCCATTCATCACCTGCCTTGATACGGACGAGACTGTAGGCCCCCTTAAGATCTAATATAGTAAAGATCTTGGCCCCTATAAGCTGGATGTACAAGTCAGGGATGAGAGGAAGAGGATACTGATTCCTAATAGTGATCTTATTTACTTCCCAATAGTCAATATATGGCCTTAATCCTCCATCTACAAAAAAAGAAACCTGCTCCTACAGGAGACTGAGGGGCGAATAAAACCTTTGAAAACATTCTCCTCATGGATGCCCTCTCGGGTTCCGAGAGATTAAAGGTCCTTCCCTTAGACAGAGGGGCCCCAGGAATCAATTGAATATCACAATCCTTCCTCTGAAAACACCTCAGGAACCTCCTTTATATACACCATGGGACCTGGGTAGAGGAGCATCCAATTTGACTGATCTTTTTGAATGTATTTACCCCAACTTTCGTTACTCCAACTAGTAACAATCAATACAAGGATTATGTTGTCTGAGCCAGGGCAGGCCCAAAACCACAGAGGCAGGGAGGGAAGGCTCTATGGGGCACCCCTAGATCCTTGGCTATGGCAGAGTCCAAAAAATTAACCTCAGCCCCGCAGTCAACAAATGCATGCCCCTTAACCTGCCGCCCCTGGAAATCAATAATAGGAAAAACACTTTCTTAAATAGGGGTATCTGGGCACCCAGTTGGGGAGCCCCTGCTCCAACTAGGAGCGGTCATTTCCTGACTGCTCCAGACGAGGGCAATCCGGCACCAGATGTTTAGGTGACCCACAGAGCAGACACTGTCTCCGTTCCCAGCTACGTCGCCTTACATCTTTCCCAGCTGCATAGGTTTCTCTCCCAGAGGAGTTGTTGGCCCTGCCACAGGCGAGACCCCCTTGCAGGCGGACTTATTTTGTAGACATTCACGTCGCCGTCTATAGAGACGAACAGCCAGGGCCATGGCAGTTTCCAGACATTGTATCGGCGAGTGGTGCACCAACATCTCCTTGAGGGAATCCGTTAACCTACTCAGAAAAGAAATCCGCAAGGCCGCATCATTCCACCGTTTCAATGGCTCAAAGCCTGAACTGGGAACAATACTCCTCTGTCAGAAGATCGCCCTGGAGTCATCTAAGGTTATACTCTGCAATGGCGATTCTATCTGGTTCATCATAAAAGAGGCCCAGCGCCCTAAAAAATTCCTCAATAGAATTACGAGCCGGAGAATCCGATATCTGAGGGTCCCCTCTAAGAAGGGAAATGCCTAAGCCCACCCAAGTGGGTCTAAGTTTGAAGTATAGCTTGCAGCTCTCACGAAAATTAATTAAAAACTGCTTGCGATCCCCAGAAAAAAAACTCAGGTAGGGGAACCTTAGGCACAGAAGATGCCCCTCCCCCTAACCTAGGACTTAAAGGGGCTCTCCGGGAATCAAGAAAATGAAAATACTTATATATTAATTTATGATAAATATATTCCCAAATACCTTTCATTAGTTATAATGACTCGTTTTGTCTCGGGAGCAATCATTAGGAGAAATAAAATGGCCGCCGTCCTATTAGTACACACAGAACCTGTCCTAATCACACAGGAGGACAACACTGAGGTAAAGAGCTGCCTCATCCTCCTCTCTGCTCTGCTTGTCAGGGATTAGAATACTGAATACAGATGATCTTCAGATCAATCTCTGTAGGAATGGAGCTCATGAGGAAACATGAAGTACAGAGAGGAGGTGTAGACATGGATAATGAGCAGCAGCTCTTGTATGCAGTCTCCATTACCACAGTGTCTTCTCCGTACTGTCTGTACTTCATGTCTCCTCATGAACTCCATTCCTACAAAGATTGATCTGAAGATCTTACCTGTATTCAGGATCATAATCCTTGACAAGCAGAGAGGAGGATGAGGCAGCTCTTTAACTCAGTGTTGTGAAGTAACTTGTCCTGCTATGTGATTAGGACAGGTTCTGTGTGTACTAATAGGACCGCTGAGGACACACCCAATCTCCACCCTCAGACCAGGGATGTACAGGTGAGGGCTGAGAGTGTGCAGAGGAAGGAACCTTCCATCACAAGTCTAATGCCCCTTTCACACGAGCAGGAGACTCGCATGTCTCCCTGCAACGCATCTACAGGGCTGGACTCCGGCACTGACTGGGATCGCATATAATGCTATGGAATCCCTGTCAGTGCCGAGTCCAGCCCTGTAGGTGCGTTGTGGGAGACATGCGAGTCTCCCGCTCGTGTGAAAGGGGCATAAGTCACAAAACATGACAACAGAGGTTCCCTGGCAACAACTGACACTAGTAGTTCCGGTTTCCCAGGACCCCTGAGAAGCGTCAGCGCTGGGAATGACAGTGTCCTGTCTCCCAGCAGTACCAAGATCTCACAGAGTGAACCTCCGGGGGTGACAGCATGGCCAGCGAGGGGTGAGGGATATCCTGACAGAGGGCCGGAGACCACCTGGGAGAATGAGAGACACGTCTTCACGTGGTGACATGCTCCCGGCGAGACTGCATCCGTCTCCCTAGCTGCCTGACAACTCCTTTTTAACCCCTTCCCGATCAGCGCCATACTAGTACGGCGCTGGATGGGTCTTTAAAGATGGCACCTGTTCCTGAGCAGGGCGGGTGCCATAGCTGCGGGTGGACTGCTGTATGAATTCATACAGCAGTCACCCAAGGCTGATGTCCGCGACCGGCAGTAATGCCGATCACGGCGATTTAACCCCTCGGATGCCGCGGTCAATCCTAACCATGGCGTCCGAGTGCTGCAAACACTGGAAGAATGCGCTTCCGGTGTTGCTCCAGCTCCCCTGTGTGGCGATCGGAAGAGACGGAGATTGTCTGCAGTGAATGACAGGAGGCTGCTGCATAGACTTTCCTAAGGATACGCCGTGTTTGTCGCTTTTTAATTCTAAAAAAATTAAATAAAAAGTGATAAAAAAGTCACACACCCCAGAATGGTATAAATGAAAAGTTCAGTTTATAATTATTTTATCACTACCAAAATCCAAGAAAAACTATACATATTAGATATCGCCAGATTTGTACTGACCTGTAGAATGAAAGTAACTGCTCAGTTTTAATGCACATCGAACGCCGTAAATAAAAAACCCGTAGAACTGTGGTGGGATTGTGTTTGTTTTTTTTTGCAATTTCATCCGATTTGGAATTTTTTTCCCGCTTCCCACTACATCATATGCAATATTAAATGGTGTCGTTGGAAAGTACAACTTGTCCCGCAAAAAACAAGCCCTCATACAGCTATGTGAACAGAAAAGTGAAAAAGTTATGGCTGTGTGAAGGCAGGGAACGCAAAACGAAAACGAAAAAAACAATAAACCCTCCGGGGCTGAAAGGGTTACAGCGCCACGTCTGGGTGTATAAACCACAATTTACTTAATAACTTGTATCTTCAAGCCTTTCATAGCATGTAAGCAGCCAGACAACATATGTCTCTGTCTCTGCCCTCGCCAGACTCTGCCCAGGCATCAGCGGCAGGCTGGATACACCGCAGAACGGAACCGATCTTCCTGTTGATCCCTAAAACAATTAAACACATGAAATATGAAGTCATTCGACTAAGTGACAAATACGCAATAATGTCTTCTATAAAGGTCCTTAATAAAGAATTTGATTTGCATTAGAGGAAACAGTTGCGAGTCAATTAAGCTGAAATAATATAAAGACTCCTAATTAAGATGTAGCCATTTATGCAATAAAATGTATTTGTCATGTGAGGATCTAATTGCACAAGGAAAATTCTAAATATTTAATTACATTCTTATTAACAAATGGAAGCAGCATCGCTGAGCGGGTGCGAGGCTGAGCCCCTGCTGGAGTGGAAATGACAAGTGCTGCAAATGAGTCAGATCACAATTAAGATCCAGCTTCTTAATAGACGTCTTCTCCAGATGAGATTGGCTGTTATATGTACAATATTCACCGGAGGGAACGGACTGAGAGCGCAGAGCAGTGCACCGGTCCTGTCACCTTCATCCCGGACTGTGGAAGAATAATACTGCTGAAAACTAGGAGAATACACATCACAGAGATCGCTCCAGACAGACGTCTTCATGATTACCTCCGTTCATCTAGTTCTTAGGAGGCAGTATTATAGTAGTTATATTCTTGTATATAGGAGCAGTATTATAGTAGTTATATTCTTGTATATAGGGAGCAGTATTATAGTAGTTATATTCTTGTACATAGGAGCAGTATTATAGTAGTTATATTCTTGTATATAGGAGCAGTATTATAGTAGTTATATTCTTGTACATAGGAGCAGTATTATAGTAGTTATATTCTTGTACATAGGAGCAGTATTATAGTAGTTATATTCTTGTACATAGGAGCAGTATTATAGTAGTTATATTCTTGTACAAAGGAGGCAATATTATAGTAGTTATATTCATGTACATAGTAGCAGTATTATAGTAGATATATTCTTGTACATAGGAGGCAGTATTATAGTATTTATATTCTTGTACATAGGAGCAGTATTATAGTAGTTATATTCTTGTACATAGGAGCAGTATTATAGTAGTTATATTTTTGTAGATAGGAGCAGTATTATAGTAGTTATATTCTTGTACATAGGAGCAGTATTATAGTAGTTATATTCTTGTACATAGGAGCAGTATTATAGTAGTTATATTCTTGTACAAAGGAGCAGTATTATAGTAGTTATATTCTTGTACATAGGAGCAGTATTATAGTAGTTATATTCTTGTACATAGGAAGCAGTATTATAGTAGTTATATTCTTGTACATAGGAGCAGTATTATAGTAGTTATATTCTTGTACATAGGAGCAGTATTATAGTAGTTATATTCTTGTATATAGGAGCAGTATTATAGTAGTTATATTCTTGTACATAGGAGCAGTATTATAGTAGTTATATTCTTGTATATAGGAGCAGTATTATAGTAGATATATTCTTGTACATAGGAGTAGTATTATAGTAGTTATATTCTTGTACATAGGAGGCAGTATTATAGTAGTTATATTCTTGTACATAGGAGCAGTATTATAGTAGTTATCTTCTTGTACATAGGAGCAGTATTATAGTAATTATATTCTTGTACATAGGAGCAGTATTATAGTAGTTATATTCTTGTACATAGGAGCAGTATTATAGTAGTTATATTCTTGTACATAGGAAGCAGCATTATAGTAGTTATATTCTTGTACATAGGAGGCAGTATTATAGTAGTTATATTCTTGTACATAGGAGCAGTATTATAGTAGTTATATTCTTGTACATAGGAGCAGTATTATAGTAGTTATATTCTTATACATAGGAGCAGTATTATAGTAGTTATATTCTTGTACATAGGAGGAGTATTATAGTAGTTATTTTCTTGCACATAGGAGCAGTATTATAGTAGTTATATTCTTGTACATAGGAGGAGTATTATAGTAGTTATTTTCTTGCACATAGGAGCAGTATTATAGCAGTTATATTCTTTTTTTTTAAACTCGTTTTATTGAAGAATTCAATCAGTCAAAAACAAAATAAAAAGGGTACAGTAGGCAACACAATTTGCCAATACACACATAGGTATGTTATACAATGTTATACAATCATAGCGTCATACACAGCGATTGACAATACATTAATTCAAGTTCACCAGCGTGGACTGTAACTGCCCTGGCTGTGAGATAGTTAAAGGAGAGGAGCACCACGCACCCCAGACTTTCCAGAATTTCTCCGGTCGGTTTCTATGTTTGAAAATAACTTTTTCATAAGGGATTATTCGATTTACCAGCGCCTTCCACTGCGAAACAGTCGGGAGACGATCAGCCATCCATCTAATAGCTATCGCTTTTCTCGCCATGAAGAGAGTCTCCCTTAGGAAAATGCGGTCGTAGTGGGACCACTCCTCTTCTTCCAATAGTCCCAGTAGACACAATTTAGGATCAGCAGAGAGAGGTCTGGACATGACTTGAGATAATAAGTCAATAACCCCACGCCAATATGACTGAATATAAAGGCAGTCCCACATCATATGCCAAAAATTAGCATCTGACTGTGTACATCTGTGGCATCTAGTGTGCGGCAATCTCCCATCTTGTATAGCCTAGTAGGTGTCAGATAGCACCTATGCAGCATAAATAACTGTATGAGCCTATTATTGACTGAAGGGGACACAAGAAGAGGAGACCCCAAAGCTTCCAACCACTCTTCTGCAGATAAAGCTGACAAATCCTCTCTCCACTTGGTTTCTGCTGGTAATTGCGTCAAAGCCATATGATTGCCCAAAAGATGGGTGTATAAGGCTGAGATGATACCTCTGGGGCCCTGAGTTGCTAAGACGCCTATCAAAGGGTAATTGGAAATAGCCCGACCTTCTCTCTGAAATTGTGCCTGGAGTGCGTGCCGCACCTGAAGATATCTATAAAACATATTACGTGGTATCCCATACTTCTCCTGCAACTGTGTAAAGGAACGTAAGATTCCGCACTCATATACATCACATAGTCGTAGAACATTATGTCTCTTCCAGACGACTGAACCCTCATGGTCCTTAAGGTGTTGAAATAGAGGGTTATCCCAAAGGGAAATAGCATCCACCCAGTCCCTATATTGGTTCAGTTTTGCAGCCGACCACACCTGATGTGCCAGTCTATGTAAAAGAAGAGCTTCTCCGGAAAAGAGGTGTATCCCCTCAAGTACAGGCCATAGTGTAGTCAGCTGCAAATAATGACATAAATAATATTCTGCATTAGGCAAGTCAGATTGTATTACCCATGAAGTAAGAAAGCGTAGCTGCCCGGCTATAAAGTACAGAAAAAAGTCAGGCAGGGCTGTCCCACCTTGCTGCTTCGACCGCTGTAGGGTTCGCACTGCCAACTTCTGCCTAGCTGTTCCCCATATAAAGCCAGCTATTAGTGAGTGAAGTTTATTAAAAAAAACTACGTGGTATTGGTGTACAAGCATGTTCCAGGAGATATAATCCTTTAGGCAGCAATATCATCTTGACCAGGTTTATCCTGCCCATTACTGATAAAGGCAGAGATTTCCAAGCTCGGAATTTATTCACAAAGTATTGTTCAATAGGCAATATATTTTTCTCAAGAGAGAGATGGGCATCCCTAGTAATGATCACCCCTAAGTATTTAAAAAACTCTACGACTGGCAGATTGTGATACATCGCAGGCCAATTATGCGTCCACAGGGGCATAAGAGCCGATTTGGACCAGTTGATACATAGCCCAGAAAATCGACCAAAGGTGTCGATCAAATCTATAGCTCTCGGCAAGGTTATGTCTACATCATCCATAAATAAAATGAGGTCATCCGCGTACAATCCCAACCTATCATCCCTGGCACCTAGCTGCACACCTTTGTAGATGCTGTCCTGTCGTATCCTAAGCGCCAAGGGTTCGATCGCTAGCGCGAACAGCAGAGGGGACAACGGGCAGCCCTGCCTTGTACCTCTATGAAGACCAAATTGGGTAGAATTAGTTCCATTTACCAAAATCTGCGCCTTAGGGCATTTGTACAAGATGGAAATCCAAGTTATGAAGGATGGACCGAACCCAAAGTGAGTCAAGACCTCCAGTAAGTATGGCCATTCGACAGAATCGAATGCCTTTGCTGTGTCCAAAGAGGCCAGGGCCCAACGAGAACCAGAGCCCACTCCCACCTGTGTTATAACCTGTGCTCTTCTGATGTTGCTAGATGTAGAGCGACCAGGTATGAAGCCAGACTGATCCTGATGAACAATGGAGGCAATAACTTTATTTAGTCTATTGGCCAAGATTTTGGTAAGTATCTTATAGTCCAAGTTCAACAAGGAGATTGGCCTATAAGACCCGCATTCCAACGGGTTTTTGTCAGGCTTCAGTAGTATCACTATAGTGGCATCATATAGAGATTCAGGTAACTGTCCCCTCTGCTGCGCCGCCACATACATTTTATGCAACTGTGGTCCTAGGATATCTACGTATTTAGAGTACGCTTCCAGTGGTATCCCATCAGGGCCAGGAGACTTGCCATTCGCCAGTCCCTGTATAGCCTGTTCTATTTCTTCCAAAGTGATATTTGCTTCTAAAGACTCCCTGTCCTGGTTCTGCAGTATCGGAAAGCAAATATCCTGAAGATAAGCTTTCAGGTCATCCTGTGTATATCTTGCCACTGAGCTGTATAGATCCACATAAAAGGTTCTGAACCTCTGTAGAATGGCTTCAGTTCCCTCAACAATGTCACCTCCCTCACTCTGGATCCTCAAAACTGATGGAGCTGCACTGTTAGTCCGAACTAAATGAGCCAGGAGTATTCCAGATTGGCTGCCTTGTTCAAATGACTGTTGCTTAAGAAAGAACAATTTGCGATCACTCCTCTCCCGGACATGCAACAGGTATTGCCTGCCCATCTGCAACCACTCCATTCTATTCCTTTCAGAGGGATCCGAGGTATATCGTCCCTCTGCTTCTTTACATTGCTGAAATAGGTCATCTTCCCTACGTCTAGATTCTCTCTTAATATATGAGATGGATGACTTAAAACATCCACGCAGAAATGCCTTCAGGGTCTCCCATCTAAGTAAATCATCTATGCCCTCCTCATTGACCTCCAGGAACACTGTCAGTTGGTCCGGAATACGGTCATTAACTGACATGAGTGACAACCAAAGGGATGGATACGGGTTTTATTACCTGGTCTAGTGGTGGTCGCCATCTTCAAATGTAATAGGATTGGAGCATGATCCGACACACTGTGTGGCGCATATTGTATGTCTTCGGTATCTAAATATGTGGAGGCAGAGCCAAGCATATAATCAATCCTGGAGAGTGCACCCCGGGAAGGAGTGAAGCAGGAGTATACCTTCTGAGTCGGATTACGTTCCCTCCACAAGTCATACCAGCCTAATTCAGCAGCCAACCTGGAAAATGCAGTCCATGGACTAGTCAGTTGAGGCATCTGACCACTTGAATAAAACCTATCCATATTTTCATTAAAGATCATATTAAAGTCTCCCATACAAAGTAATTTTGCTTCAGGGTATTGGGAAACAAGGCTGATCACTACCTGCAGAGAGGATACATTAGCTGGGGGAGGTAAGTACATATTAATAATAACGTATGGGACACAATTAATGAAGACAGATAGGAAGATATATGTCCCTCCCGGGTCTATCACCTGCTGCCTGACTTCCCATCTCACCGATCTATGCACCAGTATGGAAACACCTCTGGAGTATGAATTACCGAAGGCGTGTGCGCTCCATTGTACCCAAGGTTTATTTAGTCTGTTAGCAGTGTCCTTCGTGAGGTTGCGTTTCCTGCAATCCCAAACATGCGGTTGAAACTTGCGGACATGAGAAAAAACTGCAATTCGCTTCCTATCTCTCCCCAACCCTCTCACGTTCCAAGACATGACTTTTAAAGACGCCATATGGGCAGTTGTATGCAATCCCCAGGATGATAGATCTTCCATTCACAATGAATGTGTGCGTATTGTGCCACACACTCCCACCGTACCCAGAACCAATAACTAGTAAGGAACATATGAGAACAATGTAAACTAAACCATGCACACTTGAGGTGTACCATATGTATGCACAGGGTTATCGTGACAAATAGGTCAGGGACCTGCGTTGTGTATACAGATGTTAAAGCAATGCAGGTATCAGACCAGCTCGTACAGATTAAGGATCAGTGAGCCAAAATTACAGATTAATGAGTGGTCCAGAGGTTACAAGTACTCAAGCAAGGCGCCCACTTAGGCTATGGCGGAGTAAAAGACATTAACAAAAAAACATGTTAACCAAATAAGATCAGGGGTCCGCGAAATTGAGGGGACAAAAGATCAAGTCATTAATGCAATAACATAACGATACCAGTAAAGTTCCTTGCTGAGATCTAAACAGGTTCTGAGGTAAGGCGCGGTAACCCACTGTCCTCAGGGTGGTGGAGGGTGTCTCGGGCGCCTGGACACCCACTCCTCCGCTTCTCTAGGATCCGTAAAGAAAAGAGTTTTCCCGCCATCAACCACTCGCAGACGAGCCGGGTTAGCCATTGAATATGGTAGGCTGAGGTCTCGTAGCCTCCTCTTCACCGAGACAAACGTAGCCCTCTTCTTCTGAAGCTCTGCAGAGAAGTCTGGAAACAGGGACAACCGACACATTCTCAAATAGTATGGAAGGGGTATTCCTCGCCAAGCTCAAATATAAGGTCACGGTCCTTCCAGTTAAGCATGCGAGCTAGCAGAGGCCTAGGCGGCATCCCAGGAGGTGGAGGTCTTGCCGGGACTCTATGGGCTCGCTCCACAGCATACGCCGTGGAGAAAGTGGCGCCAGGAAAGGTCGTTTTAAACCATCTCTTAAGGAACGAGGCAGGATCCTGGCCTTCCGCACGTTCTGGTAGGCCCAATATTCTAACATTATTTTGGCGGGGCCCGGTTCTCCAAATCATCACATTTCTGCCTCCACAACTCCACCGATCTCTCTAGGGTGTGAAACCGCTCAGGCATCGGATGAGTAAGGTCTTCCAGAGCAGATATGCGATCTTCCGTGCTCCGCACCCTGTCCCTGAGTTGTTTGAACATCATGACGCAGGTAGGCCCAAATCTACCTTTACCTCATCGATCTTACCGGTGAGAGAGGCTGGCAAGCGGTAATAGCCACCATCAGCTGCTCATAGGCATTCTTGAGAGTGAACTCTGGTTCCTCCGATTCTTCCTCCCTCTATCTGAGGTGAGTGAGGCCGCGCCCTGTGACTAGATGATCTTCGGCGTGGAGGCCGCAGCGGCGCCATGTTGAGGCTCTTGCCTAGCGTATTCTTTCAGCTTTTCTGCTGCAGACTGAGCCTTCCCGGGACTCATAGTGCGGCTCCTGGGTCTCCTCCGTCTCCTCTGTACTGACCACGCTATTTTGAAAGCAGGATGGGAGCTAGGATGGAGAAGATTAGGTCTGTGAGCTGGAGCTGTGCTCAGATGCGTCAGACATGCGTCCAGCAACATGCCGCTGGCAGTTTGGCCACGCCCCAGCAGTTATATTTGTACATAGGAGGCAGTATTATAGTAGTTATATTCTTGTACATAAGAGCAGTATTATAGTAGTTATATTCTTGTATATTAGGAGCAGTATTATAGTAGTTATATTCTTGTACATAGGAGCAGTATTATAGTAGTTATATTCTTGTACATAGGAGCAGTATTATAGTAGTTATATTCTTGTATATAGGAGCAGTATTATAGTAGTTATATTCTTGTACATAGGAGCAGTATTATAGTAGTTATATTCTTGTACATAGGAGCAGTATTATAGTAGCTATATTCTTGTACATAGGAGCAGTATTATATAGTAGTTATATTCTTGTATATAGGAGCAGTATTATAGTAGTTATATTCTTGTACATAGGAAGCAGTATTATAGTAGTTATATTCTTGTACATAGGAGCAGTATTGTAGTAGTTATATTCTTGTACATAGGAGCAGTATTATAGTAGTTATATTCTTGGTAGATAGGAGGCAGTAATTATAGTAGTTATATTCTTGTACATAGGAGGCAGTATTATAGTAGTTATATTCTTGTACTGTACATAGGAGCAGTATTATAGTAGTTATATTCTTGTACTGTACATAGGAGGCAGTATTATAGTAGTTATATTCTTGTACATAGGAGGCAGTATTATAGTAGTTATATTCTTGTACATAGGAGGCAGTATTATAGTAGTTATATTCTTGTACTGTACATAGGAGCAGTATTATAGTAGTTATATTCTTGTACATAGGAGCAGTATTATAGTAGTTATATTCTTGTACATAGGAGGCAGTATTATAGTAGTTATATTCTTGTACTGTACATAGGAGGCAGTATTATAGTAGTTATATTCTTGTATATAGGAGCAGTATTATAGTAGTTATATTCTTGTACATAGGAGGCAGTATTATAGTAGTTATATTCTTGTACATAGGAGCAGTATTATAGTAGTTATATTCTTGTACATAGGAGCAGTATTATAGTAGTTATATTCTTGTACATAGTAGCAGTATTATAGTAGTTATATTCCTGTACATAGGAGCAGTATTATAGTAGTTATATTGTTTTATATAGGAGCAGTATTATAGTAGTTATATTGTTTTATATAGGAGCAGTATTATAGTATTTATATGACAAATGTGACATTTTTTCGGAAACTGCAGACGCTGTGTGCTGTGGACTCGAGGAGAGGGACCATCTAGCTTGTTATCAGCACACAGTTTATCTCTGTGGTATGGGGCTGCATTACTGTCTGTGATGTGGGCAGCTGACACATCTGGAAAGGCACTGTCAATGCTGAACAGGATATGGAAGTTCTAGAACAACTCCCATCCAGACAACGTCTCTTTCAGGGAAGGCCTTCCATATTTCAGCAAGACAATACTAAATCACATAGTGCATCCATCACAACGGCAAGGCTTGCAGAAGAAGAGTCTGGGTGCTGAATCGGCCGTCTGCATCCAGGTCTTTCACCAATAGAAAAAATTTGGAGCATCATGAAACGAAAATCAGGAAAAGAAGACCCAGGACTGTTGAACAGCTAGAATCCTACATCAGACAAGAACGGGACAACAATCCTCTCCCAAAACCCCAGCAAATAGTCTCCTCACTTCCCAGAAGTAAAAAAAGAAGAGGAGATGCTGCACAGTGGCAGACATGGCCCAACTGTTTTTTAGATTTGTTGCTGCCATCAAGTTCTAAAGGAGTTGGTGTTCTTCATGAAATGTTAAGATGTCTTACTTTCACCATCTGATACAATGTATTCTATTATCTATTGTGAAGATTTACAAATCATTGCATTCTGTTTTTATTTGCATTTCTTTACATTTCACTCAGCGCCAGAACTTTTTTGGAATTGGGGTTGTATTAAAAAGGTGACAGCTGTGATGCTTCTCTTTGTCTTACTCCATAGACACTTTTTTGACCATTAAGTCCCAGTTAGTGCATCTGCCGTAAACCGCACCGCTGTGTGCCTCCAATATGGCCACCAGCAGGCAAGTTTCTTAAAATACAAAATATTCATCTTCTGCACCTGATATATTTGCTTTAATTGAGGTCGTATCAGACTTTATTTTTAATGGTTCCTCCAAAAAGCGTAAATGGAAAAATTGAATTGCACAGAGCTTACTATGAAGACACGGTGGAAGGAGAGGATTACTTAGCGGGGGGATCATGAATTTTCGAATGACACGCTGAGATGTTTTGAAGAAACAAAAGAAGGATGAAACCAATGTATTAGGTAAATGAGGACGTTATGGAAAATAATCTGCGGTCACGAGAAGGAAATGGCTCCATTACTGAGGCTTCTCCTACCGTAATCACTCGCCGAGATGGAGAAGAGAAGAAAGTTGTGGGTTCTGGAGGAGACGTCGATGAGTTTGTGCCATTGCTGAATTACAGGATGAGTGACGGGGGATGTGTTGCAGCTTGTAGTTGATGCTTCACGTGGCCGGGGACTGCTGAGGCTGGAGATGCTGTGCCCCCGATGATCCAAGCGCTGATACCAGGTGCGGTGATCTGAGCACCCAGCCTCTGGATGGCGCCGTTCCCTAACTGCAGTCAGAAGAGATTTGGACCCAAGGCTCCTGGTGCATCTCCTTCATCTCAAGCTGAATAGGAAGATGATGATTGAGGGATCCATTCTGAGTACCGGATCACTTTAAAGGGAGTCGGTCAGCAGTTTTGACCATGCTAAACTCCTGACAAGAACAAGGTAGGTGCTGGGAAGAGTGGGAAAATATATCTGGTTTTAAAGCAATTATCAGGATTAGTGTGAACATGAAGTTTAATTCTGAAAGTTTATGCCCCTCCCCTCTGCTCGGAGTGACTGTGGTCTCCTAATTGGATGATACAGTTATCAGAGGGGAGGATTTATGAAGCAGCTCAATGCAGAGAGCACTTCACAGTGAAGCTCCACCTCCTGGACACTTGCAGCAGCATAACCTGACAGAATTAAACTTCATATTCACCCTACTCCTGATAATAAAAGCTCCACAAAATGTACCCTTGTTCTGCTTTCCCCAGCCCCCTATCTAATGACGTCAGTAGTTCATCATGGTTAAAACTACTGACAGACTCTTTAAGAATTAAAAAAAAATATATATCTTAGGAAAAGGACACTATAATAGCCCCCACAAGAGCTATCACCCAGCTTTCCCAGACCACAGAAACTATGAGGATGGATCATTGATTAAAGAATGTCCCGGAGGCTCCTGGGAAGAGGAGAGAGACCTCCTGGACTCCAAGAAGAGTAGTCAGCTCTCCCCAGAAAGGAGCCCTTCATGGACTTTAACTGAATGACTCACAGAGATATGACATCATCAGACTCAGCTCCAGAGCTCAAAGGTGTGGTAAGGGGGTTTGCCTGTAATGTGGAAGGGGTGTGGCCAAATATAAAAGGGGTGTGGTATGCAAAAAGGGGTGTGGTTATTAACTGTACACTTGGACCTCCCAGAGGTCAATTTTTGAACATTGCATGCCTGCAAGTCTCTCCCATAAAAGTCAATAATTGATAGTCACAGTTCAGCTTCTGTTGCTGCACAGTGACATCTGCATATGGCACAGAGCATGAACACAACACTTTCCTATAGAAGTCAATAGGTGATCATCACAATTTATTTCCTCTCCCTACCTCTGCCTGCATGGTGATGTCTGCACATGTCACAGAGCATAATCGCAATACTGTCCCGTAGAATTCAATAGATGGTGGTCACAGTTCAACCCCCCCCCTTCCTACACAGTGATGTCTGCACATATCATACAGCATGCTCACAATACTCTCCCCTTCCCTCTTCCTGCACAGTGATATCTGAACATCACAGAGCATGCTCGCAATACTGTCCCATAGAAGTCAATAGATGGTGGTCACGGTTCCAACCCCCCTACAAAGTGATGTCTGCACATATCATACAGCATGCTCACAATACTCTCCCCTCCCTTTTCCTGCACATTGATACCTGCCCTTCACAGAGCATGCTCACTACACTCTCCCATTGAACTCAATAGAATGCTGGTCACAGTTCAGCTTCTCCTCCTTTTGCACAGCGATCTCTGCACATGTCACACAGCATGTCTGCCAGACTCTCCCATAGAAGTCAATAGGTGAGGGTCAAAGTTCAGTTCCCCCTCCCTATTCCTCCATAGTGGCCTCTGCATAAGCCACAGAGCATGCTCGCAATACTATCCCACTCTCTTCCTGCATAGTGACATTTGCACATCATAGAGCAGGGATCTCAAACTCGTGACCCTCCAGCTGTTGCAAAACTACAACCCCCAGCATGCCCCAATAGCTGTAGGCTCTCCTGGCTTGATGGAAGTTGCAGTTTTACAACAGCTGGAGGGCCACGAGTTTGAGATCCCTGTCAGAGTATGCTCACAATGCTCTTCAATAGAAGTCAATAGCTGCTGGTTACAGTTCAGCTCCCCCTCCCTATTCCTGCATAGTGGCCTCTGCATACACCACAGAGCATGCTCGCTAAACTCTCCCATAAAACTCAATAGGTGCTGGTCACAGTTGACCTCCTCATCCTCTTGCACAGTGACCTCTGCACATCTCACAGAGCATGCTCACTACACTCTCCCCCTCCCTCTTCTTGCACAGTGACCTCTGCATACACCATAGAGCATGCTTACTACACTCTCCCATAGAACTCAATAGGTGCTGGTGACAGTTGAGCTCCTCATCCTCTTGCACAGTGACCTCTGCACATGTCACAGAACATGCTCACAATACTCTCCCCCTCCCTCTTCCTGCATAGTGGCCTCTGACCCCCACAGAGCATTCTCACTACACTCTCCCATAGAACTCAATAGGTGCTGGTCAATGTTTTGCTCCTCATCCTCTTGTGCAGTGAACTCTGCACATGTCACAGAGAATGCTCACTACACTCTCCCATAGAAGTCAATAGGTGACGGTTACAGTTCAGCTCCCCCTCCCTCTTCCTGGACAGTGATATCCACACACCACAGAGCATGCCCACTACACACTCCCATAGAAGTCAATAGGTGCTGGATACAGTTCAGCTCATCCTCTTGCACGGTGACCTCTGCATACACCACAGAGCATGCTCACTACACTCTCCCATAGAACTCAATAGGTGCTGCTCACAGTGACCTCTGCACATGTCACAGAGCATGCTCACAATACTCTCCCCCTCCCTCTTCCTGCACAGTGACCTCTGTATACACCACTGAGCATGCTCACTACACTCTCCCATAGAACTCAATTGCTCCTTTTCTGATTGAGGTCTATTATAGCCATGCATCGGCTGCTTGGCATAATCATGTGAAAAGAAGACAAGAGAAGAAAATCAATGCGTATTTTACATAATCACTTAAGTGGGCATGAAAAGAATGAAATGCGGCTGGATGAGACGCGAGCTGTCATTTTATGCTAATGAAGATCTCATCAGACAATATGGCAGCCGTTACGACAATATTTACAGCGTTTCCTCGGATCTTATAGGAAAGTTAATGCGCTGTGTAATTCTCTGTTTTCACTTTACAAGATTACCTGCAGAAAGCAATTCACCAGATTAGTTTCACCCAAGCAGAAGACGACGCGGCGACCACGGACGCCATTCTGCGGGAATTCGAACATTTGTCGCCATTAAACCAGAGAGTGAGAAGCAGAGACGGGAGTTATTATCCTATCTGCCTATGGGCAAATCTCTCATATAACTTCTGCGCTGTCACCATGGGAGCGGCCGCTCCTCACCATCGCCGGCTGCACAATCCTCGGGAAATCCAAGGATCAATTCTTCAATCTGAGGAGGCAATGAAAGCATTTGAAGGAGGATTTGTGTTTATTAAAAGCGATCATTCCTGCACTTAGCCGCTCGCTGGAAAAAATCTCTTGAGGAGGCCATGTAATAACGATGGCGAAAAGACGGAGAAATCCGGAGCGTCAGGAACAATAGTAATAATTGGTGAAGTTATTTGTCTATAAATATAGATCCATCAAACCATGAACTGGAAAATTCCACTTGTCCAGAATCTCCAGATTAGTAAATCCAATCAAACATAAGAGAAAATAGTCAAAAGAGCAGGAAATTACCAGAATATAGATAGATAGAAATTTGCTTACCAAAATTTTTCTTTCCTTTAGTCCAAAGGCAGCACAACACAATGGGTTAATGTTTCCCTCCTCCGGTCTAGGACAGAAGAAAATGATTAGTAAATCAGACTAATTAACCCCCTATAAAGGAGCGCTCACCCACAGGATAGATGTGTTTTTTATCAAGCAATAACTATTACAGGGAGGGATACTTGTGCTGCCTTTGGACTAAAGGAAAGAAAAATTTCGGTAAGCAAATTTGAATCTTTCCTTATCGTCCAAAGGCAGCACAACTCAATGGGAATTGACAAGCAGTAATAAGCCAGGGGGGGGGTCCAAAATGCAGCCTAATAATCACTTGTTTGCCAAAGGCTGAATTGTAACTACCCGATACCTCAACTTAATTATTTAGTGAAGATGTGTGGAGACGACCATGTAGAGGCTCTTCATATTAGATTTTTTTTTTCTCTCTCTGCCCAAGCGACTAAGTGGACAGAGTTGAGTGTGTTGTAACTCCATCCGGTAACTGGAGTAACCTGAAATCTAGAAGCAGTATTCTTAATCCAAGCAGAGTAGGCTTGTTGGGTTCTTATGCTTCTCTATAAGCTGTTGGTCACCCGACCTGAAGGACCCTGGATCTCCAATGATTAGTAGATGAAGCTCGTCTTGATCAGCTGAATGAGGAATCTGAAAGATGAATTCCCTAACGTACATTCATGTTAGATGAGAGATCTAGAAGGATCTAGAACAACAACCTTAAAGGAGAGTCTTCCTGATGAACCTTGAGATATGGATCTTGTATTTCCACCATCTTCTTGGCTGATGAAATTGCCCATAGAAATAAACCTCCCAAATACGAACCTTAGAGGAGCTTCTGTGAGAGGTTTAACCAGGGTGTAAAGAACAACCTGATCCCAGGCTGGAATTGGAGGCTTAACAATTAATTTAAATTGAATAAAAAGCATAAGTGGCCGCCCTGAAATGCAACCTAAAGTGGAAAAAGAAAGCAAAGTTTTCCACCACCACCTGAGTCCTGAACCAAAAATTCTACGCTGTGAACTGAGCATGTTTGGTGTGGAAGCTGTAGGCCTACTTGATCAAGAAGAACTGGCTGGACTGTATGTTCAATAATCTCCTCTGACAAATTGTACCAGTGAGGGATCAAGCCCTCCAGGATAGATGAGCACCATGGCTATGGCCACCCATCCCACTTCCCTGAACACTCAGGATATGAGGGTAATAGAGGAAAATTTGATTGAACAATTCCTGTCATCTATTCTTCTGATGGATCCACCTGATCCAGGAGCAGAAATATTGAGCTTAGTATTGGAGACTGACCCCATTGCCTCTAAATGGGAAACCCCATCTACATATGATGTGATAAAGATACAGTTGCTGAGACTTTAACTGAGACCTACTTAACCGCTCCTCCTGAACCCTCAGAATACCTTGAATGGGGAATTGATAAACCTTGGTTCTTCCTGAAACAAAGCTGTTTAGCAATGTAGAATAATGGCCAGAGCTTCTATCGAAGAGGTCAGAGAGGCTTCTGGGCTGCTCTGATAGCAATCTTGACCAGCAAAGGAGTGGCGGATGTACAGGAGATGCTGGAGGAGCCCTATTAAAATATTGCTTTGGGCGATAGGCTACCTGGCCTGCTCCAGTTGGCTCCAGTTATTCCCCGTTACTCCACTCGCCCTTGGTGATGGGACCTTAAGCATCACATAAACCTCTATTTCTGGATCTGCTCCAGTGAGAGCTAAGCAACCAGTTCCTAGAGTCTACCTGGAATCTAAGGCTCCATCATACCGTTGGTCTCGATGGTGCAAACCCTCTTGAAAATACCCAGAATTCCCTGGGATAGAGGTCAAGATCTTACTAATACATTAAAGGTCAAATTATTGCCTTGGGGGCAATTTCCACTAAAGATAGTAACCTGGATACAAGATTCTATCCAGGAGACTGACGAATACTAAAATTATGATGTCTGTTCCATTCTAGTGCTTGGAGAGCCTGAAACATAGAAATACTCTTCTATCAATCCCTCAGAGCCCCTCTAGGAGGTCTTGGAATGAAAACTAGCCTAAGAGGAGTATTGTGGAAAAAACCCTCTAACATTAGAAATGATTTAACGAGGAAAAAATAGAGCTAACAGAATGTCCGTATACACAGAGTGTCCAAGGGACCCACATGAGAAGGAGGTACAATAGGGCCCATACACACGAAAACATTTTTTACCAAACGTCACGTAATTGTAGATTAAAACGGACACATTAATAAATGGAACCGAGACACCGAAAGACACAGGTGATGACCACCTCTGTACCTAATCCACGGAAGAATGCAGTCCCACCATTCCATATTGCGGACAAACTGGGCATTACCATATAGGGCAGGACTTAAACCCTAGACTCCACTGACCACGGCAGCATGCACACTAGCGGAAGCGCTTAACTAGACTCCACTGACCGGCGGCAGTAAATGTAGTAGTAGACCGCAGAGTGGCCGGCGGCAGCACACATGGTAGGCAGCAGAGTGGCTGGCGGCAGCATATGAAGTAGCAGACCGCAGAGTGGCCGGCGGCAGCACGCATGGTAGGCCGCAGAGTGGTCGGAGGCAGCACGCATGGTAGGCCGCAGAGTGGTCGGAGGCAGCACACATGGTAGGCCGCAGAGTGGTCGGAGGCAGCACACATGGTAGGCCGCAGAGTGGCCGGAGGCAGCACGCATGGTAGGCCGCAGAGTGGCCGGAGGCAGCACACACGCTAAGCTGCAAATATCCCAAAAGAAAGATGAGGGAAATGAAAAGGAGCTGTAGAAAAGCGAGGACTTATAGAATGTAAGCAAAAGCTTCTGACCGCTGAGAAGTAAATCCTTCCACAACCTCTGCACCACAAAATTGGTGCAGACATCACCTATATTGTCCACAGTTGGCGCAGACATCACCTACATTGTCCACAGTCGGTGCAGGCATCACCTACATTGTCCACAGTCGGCGCAGACATCACCTACATTGTCCACAGTCGGTGCAGACATCACCTACATTGTCCACAGTCGGTGCAGGCATCACCTACATTGTCCACAGTCGGTGCAGGCATCACCTACATTGTCCACAGTCGGTGCAGGCATCACCTACATTGTCCACAGTCGGTGCAGACATCACCTACATTGTCCACAGTCGGTGCAGACATCACCTACATTGTCCACGGTCGGTGCAGACATCACCTACATTGTCCACAGTCGGTGCAGACATCACCTATATTATCCACAGTCGGTGCAGACATCACCTATATTATCCACAGTCGGTGCAGACATCACCTACATTGTCCACAGTCGGTGCAGACATCACCTACATTGTCCACAGTTGGCGCAGACATCACCTACATTGTCCACAGTTGGCGCAGACATCACCTACATTGTCCACAGTCGGTGCAGGCATCACCTACATTGTCCACAGTCGGTGCAGGCATCACCTATATTGTCCACAGTCGGTGCAGACATCACCTATATTGTCCCACAGTTGGTGCAGACATCACCTATATTGTCCACAGTTGGTGCAGACATCACCTATATTGTCCACAGTCGGTGGCAGGCATCACCTACATTGTCCACAGTCGGTGCAGGCATCACCTACATTGTCCACAGTCGGTGCAGGCATCACCTACATTGTCCACAGTCGGTGCAGGCATCACCTATATTGTCCACAGTCGGTGCAGACATCACCTATATTGTCCACAGTCGGTGCAGACATCTCCTACATTGTCCACAGTCGGTGCAGACATCACCTACATTGTCCACAGTCGGTGCAGACATCACCTATATTGTCCACAGTCGGTGCAGACATCACCTATATTGTCCACAGTCGGTGCAGACATCACCTACATTGTCCACAGTCGGTGCAGACATCACCTACATTGTCCACAGTCGGTGCAGACATCACCTACATTGTCCACAGTCGGTGCAGACATCTTCAGGATTCCTGGATTACTCTGCAGAGTTCTGTATTTGTAACATATCATTCCGCTCACACATACAGTCAGAGCGGCTCCAGGACACAGGATCCTTAAACTGCTGCAGTAAATCTCATACCATACAGATCACAGATGTAGCAGAGCTAAAAATGACACTGATAGCACAGAAAAAAAAAACATAATTGAAACACAGAGAGGTTAGATTGCCTCTTGTGCCATAATAAAATGTTTAATATCAAGTTTAGCTCAGCTGCATTGTATACTGGTGTGGAGACACTGCTGCAGGTATGAAGGTAACAACAGTGCTTACACTTCTAACAGGAACCCACCCTGATACATTAGTAGTTTAGGAACCTCCGGTGCATATGAGAACTTACCAGGACACTCCAGGATAGATCTCAGCTCAATCATCCCATGGAACAGCCAATGGGGAAATTAAATCTGGAAACCACTTCCAGAATGGTATAAATGCAGTTAATTCCTGGAGACACCTCCAGCTCTATAACCTGCATATAACTCTGGATACACTCCAGCTCTATAACCTGCATATAACTCTGGATACACACATCCAGATCAGACATGTCAGCCGTTGGTCCAGGAGACACCACACCGGACATTCTTATGGCACTTCATGGTATAGTCTGGAGACACTTCCAGTTATATAATATCAGGCCTGACAACCATACTGGCCTTCACAGCAGCAGGAGCCTCTGTATGTGTGAGCGTCATCTATCCTGTGGGTGTGCACTCCTTTATAAGGGGTTAATTAGTCTGATTTACTAATCATTTTCTTCTGTCCTAGATGGGAGGAGGGAAACATTAACCCATTGTGTTGTGCTGCCTGAAGGACGATAAGGAAAGACAGATAGATAGATAGATAGATAGATAGATAGATAGATAGATAGATAGATAGATAGATTCCAGTAGAGTCAGGCCATGGATTGAGAAAAATGTTGCCTTTTGATTTATCGACAGGAAAGGAATAAAGACGCAAGATGAAGATAAGTAATGTATGTACACAGTGACTGCACCAGCAGAATAGTGAGTGCAGCTCTGGAGGATAATACAGCATGTAACTCAGGATCAGTACAGGATAAGTAATGTATGTACACAGTGACTGCACCAGCAGAATAGTGAGTGCAGCTCTGGAGTATAATACAGGATGTAACTCAGGATCAGTACAGGATAAGTAATGTATGTACACAGTGACTGCACCAGCAGAATAGTGAGTGCAGCTCTGGAGTATAATACAGGATGTAACTCAGGATCAGTACAGGATAAGTAATGTATGTACACAGTGACTGCACCAGCAGAATAGTGAGTGCAGCTCTGGAGTATAATACAGGATGTAACTCAGGATCAGTACAGGATAAGTAATGTATGTACACAGTGACTGCACCAGCAGAATAGTGAGTGCAGCTCTGGAGTATAATACAGGATGTAACTCAGGACCAGTATAGGATAAGTAATGTATGTACACAGTGACTGCACCAGCAGAATAGTGAGTGCAGCTCTGGAGTATAATACAGGATGTAACTCAGGATCAGTACAGGACAAGTAATGTATGTACACAGTGACTGCACCAGCAGAATAGTGAGTGCAGCTCTGGGGTATAATACAGGATGTAACTCAGGATCAGTACAGGATAAGTAATGTATGTACACAGTGACTGCACCAGCAGAATAGTGAGTGCAGCTCTGGAGTATAATACAGGATGTAACTCAGGATCAGTACAGGATAAGTAATGTATGTACACAGTGACTGCATCAGCAGAATAGTGAGTGCAGCTCTGGAGTATAATACAGGATATAACTCAGGATCAGTACAGGATAAGTAATGTATGTACACAGTGACTGCACCAGCAGAATAGTGAGTGCTGCTCTGGAGTATAATACAGGATATAACTCAGGATCAGTATAGGATAAGTAATGTATGTACACAGTGACTGCACCAGCAGAATAGTGAGTGCAGCTCTGGAGTATAATACAGGATGTAACTCAGGATCAGTATTAGGATAAGTAATGTATGTACACAGTGAGTGCACCAGCAGAATAGTGAGTGCAGCTCTGGAGTATAATACAGGATGTAACTCAGGATCAGTACAGGATAAGTAATGTATGTACACAGTGACTGCACCAGCAGAATAGTGAGTGCAGCTCTGGAGTATAATACAGGATGTAACTCAGGATCAGTACAGGATAAGTAATGTACACAGTGACTGCACCAGCAGAATAGTGAGTACAGCTCTGGAGTATAATACAGGATGTAACTCAGGATCAGTACAGGATAAGTAATGTATGTACACAGTGACTGCACCAGCAGAATAGTGAGTGCAGCTCTGGAGTATAATACAGGATGTAACTCAGGATCAGTACAGGATAAGTAATGTATGTACACAGTGACTGCCACCAGCAGAATAGTGAGTGCAGCTCTGGAGTATAATACAGGATGTAACTCAGGATCAGTACAGGATAAGTAATGTATGTACACAGTGACTGCACCAGCAGAATAGTGAGTGCAGCTCTGGAGTATAATAAAGGATGTAACTCAGGATCAGTACAGGATAAGTAATGTATGTACACAGTGACTGCACCAGCAGAATAGTGAGTGCAGCTCTGGAGTATAATAAAGGATGGAACTAAGGATCAGTGCAGATTTGAAAATGAATGGGTTTAATATGGTAGACATAGAATAAGTATAAAATGTAGTCATCCATTGTTGGCCCAATGTCATTGATTGGTAAGATATCTACTCATTCTAGAATGGGTCACTGGTCCATTAGATGCAGGGAAGATAACATTGTATTGAAATTTTTCCAACAATTGGAAGACTTCTTTGTACAATACCCGAGAGTGTCCAATCATCGAGAGCACGGTTAACCTTCCATCTACCTGGCCTGATTCCTGCTGGTCTGTTCGCACATTATAATGGCTGGAATAATGGAGATGTCTTGAAGAAATCAGCTAGATTGAGGGTCGTGCAGTACATGGAGTATTTTACATCTTCCATTTGCTGATTTGAGTAAGTAACTTCTCCAGCCATAAGAGCTCAATTATCTTCCACACACAAATTACCAGCCTCTCTCCCTAAATATACCATTCTAATAGCTGTTCTCCCGATAATCGTTGTCCAAGGGCTCATGAACAGGAGGGTCTGCAGGGAACTCAAGGAAGGGTCACCAAAGGAAGATGTGGTCATTAAGTACTTCAGGTGCTGATTGACTCTGGAGATTGCTCTAGGAATTCTGGGTGAGAAAGAACTTGTTTTTTCATAGTCTGGACACAGAACTTTTGCCAGGATCACCACAGGTAGTATTTCTATAGATCATATCCAAGGGTACTGGGAGGGCAGATACTTCAGTTTAGACCCACTTATACTGAATCTAAAGCAGAGAAGACAATTCTGAACATTATGGTGGGACTTCCTGCTCTGATAGGAGAAAGAAGAGCTTGGTTCACCGTCTGGACACAGAACTATTCACATGACTACAGTAGGTGCCTTCTAAAAATATTTTCACGTACAGAGCACATGATTTGCAGCAAATGTATTATTGGTTTTTGGACACCGTTTTGGCGGAAAATATTATTGTAGATGCAACACAGTTGTGAAAATACGTAAAGAAGAGAAATAAGTCTACAAGAACAGGCCTAGGGTGCCTTTTTGATAAAGTTGCCACAATTTGCATATTGTTTGCATATTTTTAAATGTATTCATCTAATGTTTATTTTAATAAATCTCACTGAACGTATCCAAGGGGACATTTACATCCACTTTAAATGGTATATTAGCCTTTAAAACCCGATTTTAAATACCCGCCTGGCTGGTGGGGGTAATAGAATCAGTTCTATTCTAGCTTACTGCATATAAACCTAAAGCACTTGGGCTGAGATAGAAACTGTCTATTTAGCTGGTGCATCCTTTCTATCTCTCCTGTTTCACCCAGCTCCTGCTCACTCCTCCACCATCCCCTCTCCATAGACTTGTCTGGACATTGTGTTATCTGATACTTCTGTGAGCTGCTCCACCTCAAGATGGATTCAGGAGAAATTTCAGGGGGAAACTGTTTAGGTGAAGGAAGGAGGCTGGTTGAGACCAGCTGATGACATTTTTCTCTGATAAGATATATTACAAAGTTTCTTATAGCCACTTGTACTATTGATTTATGCAAAGTTGTGTGAAAAATTAGTGGCCATTTAAGCTAAGATACCAATTCTTAACTTTGTGCTTGGACCTCCTGATTGGAAAGGAGAAATACATTGATGACAATGGTCAGGTTCCTTCTATCAGTGATAAAAAAAAATATGGCAGCTCCCTCGCGAAAACAGATGAGGGGTACAATACAGCCCCCAGCACCTCTGGATGTAAAGGGTGTACTATGATTTAGAGCAGCTGTTGTAAAACTACAACTCCCAACATTTTCTGCTATTGGCTGTCTGGGCATAATGGGAGTTGTAGTATTGCAACAGCTGGAGGGCCACAGGTGGGGCATCCCTGATTTAGAGCATCCCAAACTGGACAACCCAATGAAATCTCTTTTAAAGAAACCGAAAGCTTTATTTCAAAACAGTATTTTTTTAATTTATTTTTATGTATTTATTTTTAACAACATTTTTGTAGGACAAACATGCTTCTCTTTAGTAATTTTGAGGACATTTGCTCTGGAATTGGCCTTTATTTCTGACATTTTTTGTTTTCACCATAAACTTTTCTATTGAACTGCAAAAACTCGTGAAAATAGAGGGTATTTTAAACAAAAAGTATAAATAATGCACAAAATACAATGAAAAAATGATTGACATTCACTGCGATTTTTGCAAGTGTTTTAAAACACCGAACCCTAAATGTGATTTTTCAGTGTTGGAAACGGTAAATTGCTGGTTCTGGGCTTTTTGTCTTCTATTTATTTACACATTTTATTAATATTTATCCCCCTCCCCTCCCCCTCATCCCGTGTTCTACATGGGCGCTGACAGCTTCAATAACCACCTTGTAATGAGTGTAATTGTTGGGCTGGCCTCCTCGCTCTGTTCTGTGTGTAATTACACTCTGTGGGGAATCTTGTGGGACTCTGAAGACATTTAATTTATTCCACACAAATCAAAAACAACTTTCTGCAAAAAAATAAAAAAAAATTCCTTTAATATCTATGTTTAACAGCAAGACACTGGGATGTTAGCAGCGAGAATTCCCCATTTCCGTCTGTTCCTTAAGATGCTGCAGAATCTACAGAGAAGTCAATTCAAATATTTAATTGCCGCTTTTCTTCTGCAGTTAATTAGCGCGGTTTAGGGAGCGCTTCCTTTCGCTGGGATCCTACAAAGCCTTTGGCACAACTCGCTGCAGAATGGAGAAGGCCAATTGACTGTTCATTAAGATATTGTTGCTGCTTTTCTTCTTCATTTAGAAGAATGTGTAGAGGCGCAGATTGTGTTGTCTCCTGCAATTCAAAAGGAACCTGTATCCCAGGGGAAGGTGGAGAACAAAGTCATGAGCAACGAGAAACAGCAGACAATGAAAATAACAAAACAGATGAAAATAATAGAAATAATAACAATAGGAATACTAATAATGTGAAGAAGGAAACAAAATAAGACACAAAATTATAGCACAAGAATTCTGAAAAATGTGAAACAATAATAGTATTAATATTATTAATAAAAATAATAGGAATAGTAAATAATAATAATAACAATAATAATAATAACAATAATAATAAGCAATGGCATCATTAAAAAACGAATATAAATAATAATTATAATATCAATAATAGGAATAATACAATTAATACAACTAACATATTTTTCGCTTTATAAGACACACCCGATTATAAGACGCACCCCAGGTTTAAGAGGAGGAAAATAAGAAAAAAATATTTTTCATCAGACCTCATATCAGATCCTCAGATTGGACCCCCCATAAATATCAGGACATCAGATCAGACCTCCAAGTCAGAGTCCCATCAGACCTCAGATCAGCCCACTCAGACCCCCATCAGACCTCAGATCAGCCCTTTCAGACCCCCATCAGACCTCAGATCCGCCCACTCAGACCCCCATCAGACGTCAGATCCGCCCACTCAGACCCCCCATCAGACCTCAGATCCGCCCACTCAGACCCCCCATCAGACGTCAGATCCGCCCACTCAGACCCCCCATCAGACCTCAGATCCGCCCACTCAGACCCCCCATCAGACCTCAGATCCGCCCACTCAGACCCCCATCAGACCTCAGATCCGCCCCATCAGACCTCAGATCAGCCCACTCAGACCTCCATCAGACCTCAGATCCGCCCACTCAGACCCCCATCAGACCTCAGATCAGCCCTTTCAGACCCCCATCAGACCTCAGATCCGCCCACTCAGACCCCCATCAGACGTCAGATCCGCCCACTCAGACCCCCCATCAGACCTCAGATCCGCCCACTCAGACCCCCATCAGACCTCAGATCAGCCCACTCAGACCCCCATCAGACCTCAGATCAGCCCACTCAGACCTCAGATCAGCCCACTTCAGACCCCATCAGACCTCAGATCAGCCCACTCAGACCCCCATCAGACCTCAGATCAGCCCTTTCAGACCCCCATCAGACCTCAGATCAGCCCACTCAGACCCCCATCAGACCTCAGATCCGCCCCATCAGACCTCAGATCAGGCCACTCAGACCCCCATCAGACCTCAGATCAGCCCACTCAGACCTCAGATCAGCCCACTCAGATCCCCATCAGACCTCAGATCAGCCCTTTCAGACCCCCCATCAGACCTCAGATCAGCCCACTCAGACCCCCATCAGACCTCAGATCAGCCCACTCAGACACCCATCAGACCTCAGATCCGCCCCATCAGACCTCAGATCAGCCCACTCAGACCCCCTTCAGACCTCAGATCCGCCCACTCAGACCTCAGATCAGCCCTTTCAGACCCCCAAACGACCTCAGATCAGCCCTTTCAGACCCCCATCAGACCTCAGATCAGCCCACTCAGACCCCCATCAGACCTCAGATCAGCCCACTCAGACACCCATCAGACCTCAGATCCGCCCCATCAGACCTCAGATCAGCCCACTCAGACCCCCTTCAGACCTCAGATCCGCCCACTCAGACCTCAGATCAGCCCTTTCAGACCCCCAAACGACCTCAGATCAGCCCTTTCAGACCCCCATCAGACCTCAGATCAGCCCTTTCAGACCCCCAAAGGACCTCAGATCAGCCCTTTCAGACCCCCATCAGACTCAGATCAGCCCCATCAGAACTCAGATCAGCCCACTCAGACACCCATCAGACCTCAGATCCGCCCCATCAGACCTCAGATCAGCCCACTCAGACCCCCTTCAGACCTCAGATCCGCCCACTCAGACCTCAAATCAGCCCTTTCAGACCCCCAAACGACCTCAGATCAGCCCTTTCAGACCCCCATCAGACCTCAGATCAGCCCTTTCAGACCCCCAAACGACCTCAGATCAGCCCTTTCAGACCCCCAAACGACCTCAGATCAGCCCTTTCAGACCCCCATCAGACCTCAGATCAGCCCCATCAGAACTCAGATCAGCCCACTCAGACCCCCATCAGACCTCAGATCCGCCCACTCAGACCCCCATCAGACATCAGATCCGCCCACTCAGACCCCCTTCAGACTTCAGATCAGATTAAAATAAAAAACCTCCTTTTACCTGTCCTGTGCCGCAGCTCCTCTCCTCCTCAGGCAGAAGTCGCGCTCCCCGGCTTCCCGGCCTGCGCCGCTCTGTCATCTGACTGCGTGCAGCATCAGGTTACATGCACTACGTCCTGACACTGTACGCGGTCAGGACAGTGAAGCCCCGGACGGGAAGACAGGGAGGGTGAGTATCACAAGTGTTTGCAGCGCTTTGCTCACTGCTCCCGACACCTAATACATACTCACTAGTATTCACTTTATAAGATGCACAGCCATTTTTCCTCCACTTTTGGGGGGAAAAAAGTGTGTCCTATAAAGCGAAAAATACAGTTATAATTAAAAAAATTCTAATAATAATAATATTAGCAACAAATAAGCAATAAATAGAATACATACATCCTTCAAAAGAAATCTGAAAACCCACCTCTTCAGACAAGCCTACAACCTGTGACCCTGCTGCTGCTACACTGCCATGACCAGCTTTACCCTCACCTACTGTGTCCTCCCATACCGCATAGATTATAAGCCTTCATGGGCAGGGCCCTCTCTCCTTCTGTACCAGTCTGTAACTTGTTTGTCCTAGAGCAATTGTCTAGACTATGTATGTAAACCCCTTTTAACATGTACAGCGCTGTGGAATGAATGGCGCTTTAATAATAAATAATAATAATAATAATACATACATATACAATAAATTATACAGTTAAAATATAAAAATAATAACAGTAATACACTACTAATAATAACAAATAATAATAGTAATGCTAATAATAAAGCAATATTGGTAATATTAATAAAATGAATGGCACAAATAATAATAATTGTAATAAAAACAAATAAAATACATAAAAGCAGAAAATAAGAAGAAAAAAGAAAATAAGAAAAAATAATGCAGAACAGAAATCAATCATCATCATCATAATAAAAATAAGACAGTACAGTAAATAATAATACAACAGCAGAAGATAATACTCTTATAATAATACTGGTACATACCTAACAGCAGGCACATGTACATTAGCGTTTCAAGTATTCCAAAGTTATTGCAAAAATAGGCTCTGTCAGGAAGGTGAAAAATGTTTGTCTCCTAAGGGGCTTGAACGCTTGTGTACAACAAAAAGGTGCCTCACATAAAACAAGACCTCTGTGGCGATCAGCTCAAATGGCGATTTCGGAAATAGTCCAAATAACAGTTTTTTATTTTGTCCAAAAACAGTATCAACAAAAATTGGCTAACTTAAAAAAAAAACTAAATATACAGTCCATGTGAACCCGCCTGACTCCCAGTCCTCTGTGGTTCCTGGTTTCCACCACCAGCCTATCACACCTCCAGCTCTCCTGGCTTCTATAGGCCTCCAAAACCTGGCCCTGACACGTGGGAGTAGTCATCCCATCCCGCTCTTTGACTACTCCAATGAAACCCGTCCCGGATCAGTTGCAGCCAACAGGTAAACTACTATTCATAAGTGTCAGTAACCTAGGGTTACTGACGAAACGCTACCGGTTCATCTCACCGAGACCAGGCACCTCGGTGACACGTATCTATCATCCACTATGGCACCTTGTGCCTTCTCACAACTCATGCAGCAATGTTATGGCTTCCATGGCTATGAATGTGGGAAGGCAAAACCCTCAAAATCTTCTGGTTATCTGAAGTAATGCAGCCATGTTGCCATCTGTTTGAGGAGCTAGACAAAAACCACTGTTAAAAATGGCACAAACAACAACAAAAAAGCTGAAAGCGCATAGAGCTGAAAACATAACGGCACCGCTACGTGTGCGCTATTAGCTTAGCTGCGTTGGTTTTTGTCTATAATTGTGACTTAATTACAGCACAATCTAGTAGTAAATCATGCAGAAATCCAGGACATTCCAAAGGGTTCACTTACTATTTTGTGCAACTACATCACTGTGCAAAAGTTTTAGGCAGATGTGGAATAAAAGTGCTGCAAAGTAAGAATGCTTTCATAAAGGGCAAACAAAATGCAAAATGAATGAAAAAAAGGAAAATCTAAATCCAATCAGTATTTGGGGTGACCTCTACCTCCAGCATCAGTTCTTATAGGTACATGTAATGGGGAGCCGGCAGCACACTGCCTCCCTGCAGCGCCGACGGCATCCCGCTATTCAGGAGGAGCGAGGACACAGCGTCTCGTCTCTATAGCAACAAGGGGTGGCGAGGACCCGGCGGCGCACGCCTCCTCAGCATGGCCGGCATCCCCCATCCCCTAGACAACAAGCAGGGGAGGAACGAGGTAGGACCCGAGCGCCGACGTGATATTCCCTGACGCGGCCTCCTGGCTCTTGACCTCGGCTTGTATTTGGCTTCGATCTTGTGATGCCCCTTGTACTGACGCGACCTCCTGGCTCTTGACCTTGGCTTGTATTTGGCTTCGATCTTGTGATGCCCCTTGTACTGACGCGACCTCCTGGCTCTTGACCTCGGCTTGTATTTGGCTTCGATCTTGTGATACCCCCTTGTACTGACGCGACCTCCTGGCTCTTGACCTTGGCTTGTATTTGGCTTCGATCTTGTGATGCCCCTTGTACTGACGCGACCTCCTGGCTCTTGACCTCGGCTTGTATTTGGCTTTGATCTTGTGATACCCCCTTGTACTGACGCGACCTCCTGGCTCTTGACCTCGGCTTGTATTTGGCTTCGATCTTGTGATACCCCTTTGTACTGACGCGACCTCCTGGCTCCTGACCTCGGCTTCCGCTCATTCTAGTTTTGGCTTCCTTTTGGATTGTTGACTTCTCGGTATCTGACCCAGCCTGGTAAACGTTCATGCATCTGTGTTGTCTGTCTTAGTCTGTTGTTTTCTCCCTTTGTTACCCTCCTTGTAAGGCCCTGTTGCGCACCGTCAGTTAGGATGGACCGTGCAAGTAGGTAGGGATGGTGCTGTGGGTGGAGCTCAGGGCTGCACTATTCCCTACCTATTTTGTGACAGTACACTTACACACAGTTTTTGAAGGACCTCAGCAGGGAGGTTGTTCCAGACATCTTGAATAATTAAGCCCAGATCTTCTGTGGATATGGTTTTGCTCAGATCCTTCTGTCTCTTCATGTCATCCCAGACAGACTGGATGATGAGATCAGGGTTCTTGGGGGCTCTGTGGGGCTATGTCATCCCTTCCAGGACTCCTGAAGGTAGTCCTTAATGATATTAGCTGGATGTTTGGGGTCTTTGTCCTTCTGAAGAATAACTTTAGAGCCAATCAGACGCCTCCTTGATGAATAAGTATCTGCCTGTGTTTCTAAACATTAAATACCATTAATCCTGACCCCATCTCCAGCTTCCTTTCATGCTGGATGGAATTCTTTAGATAGAATTGTATTCTGTATATTCTGTATGTAGGACACATTCGGTCACGTGGATAATTTGGAGTCATAATTGCAGTCAGGGCATTCTGTTTGGGGCTCGTGCTCTTTTGCTCTTTTGCATTTAATCCAATATCAATAATGACTGTAATGAAAATGATGTGATATAAAGAAGATCAAATCTAACATGGAAACGTCTTCTCCTCCCCGAGGAAATGCAATGAAATGACAAGTGTCCCATGGAGATTAAAGGATAATTAACTTTCACTTATCTGCAGCCAAGAGGATATGTTACAAAGAAATAAGGAGAGATCAGGAGGGGAGAATCCAGGTTAAAAAAGATAAATGTCAGGGCGGTGCAGAGATCATACAGTCTCCATATTCTGCTCTGGGCTTTCTCCTCTGCTCATTGTCTTTCATTGCCATGCATTATATATCAGCTGTCTGCCCAATCAAACCTGGGGACATATATTCAGTGAATTTATTACCTGATATAAAAAAAAACTATGGATAACTTTCTTTTATTACATCCGAATAAAATTCAAAC
This sequence comes from Rhinella marina, assembly GCA_900303285.1. NCBI lineage: Eukaryota > Metazoa > Chordata > Amphibia > Anura > Bufonidae > Rhinella > Rhinella marina. The sequence continues at coordinate 56,972 of ONZH01000949.1, forward strand.
TGCTCTAAAAGGACAGAAATTATAGAAGGGCAAATTTCTGAAAAGATTGTAACGATAGTAACGGCCTGTTATCCTACAAGTTGATCCAGAGGAAGGCAAAAAAAAAAAAACCCTATGAGGTAGAAGCCAATTTTCCCTACTTTAGGGGAAAAAATTCCTTCCCGACTCCAATCAGACATCAGAATAACTCCCTGGATCAATGACCCCTCTCTAGTAACTATAACCTGTAATATTATTACCTCCAGAAATACATCCAGGCCCCTCCTGATCTCTTATAGTGAACTTACCATCACCACCTCCTCAGGGAGAGACTTCCATAGTCTCACTGCTCTTACCATAAAGAGTCCATAGTCTCACTGCTCTTACAGTAAAGAGTCCATAGTCTCACTGCTCTTACAGTAAAGAGTCCATAGTCTCACTGCTCTTACAGTAAAGAGTCCATAGTGTCACTGCTCTTACAGTAAAGAGTCCATAGTCTCACTGCTCTTACAGTAAAGAATCCATAGTCTCACTGCTCTTACAGTAAAACGTCCATAGTCTCACTGCTCTTACAGTAAAGAATCCATAGTCTCACTGCTCTTACAGTAAAGAGTCCATAGTCTCACTGCTCTTACAGTATAGAGTCCATAGTCTCACTGCTCTTACAGTAAAGAGTCCATAGTCTCACTGCTCTTACAGTAAAGAGTCCATAGTCTCACTGCTCTTACTGTAAAGAGTCCATAGTCTCACTGCTCTTACAGTAAAGAGTCCATAGTCTCACTGCTCTTACTGTAAAGAGTCCATAGTCTTACTGCTCTTACAGTAAAGAGTCCATAGTCTCACTGCTCTTACAGTAAAGAGTCCATAGTCTCACTGCTCTTACTGTAAAGAGTCCATAGTCTTACTGCTCTTACTGTAAAGAGTCCATAGTCTCACTGCTCTTACAGTAAAAGAGTCCATAGTCTCACTGCTCTTACAGTAAAGAGTCCATAGTCTCACTGCTCTTACAGTAAAGAGTCCACAGTCTCACGGTTCTTACCATAAAGAGTCCATAGTCTCACTGCTCTTACAGTAAAAACCCATAGTCTCACTGCTCTTACAGTAAAAAGTTCATAGTCTCACTGCTCTTACAGTAAATAGTTCATAGTCTCACTGCTCTTACAGTAAAGAGTCCATAGTCTCACTGCTCTTACAGTAAGAGTCCATAGTCTCACCGCTCTTACAGTAAAGAGTCCATAGTCTCACCGCTCTTAAGGTAAATAGTTCATAGTCTCACTGCTCTTACAGTAAAGAATCCATAGTCTCACTGCTCTTACAGTAAAGAATCCATAGTCTCACTGCTCTTACAGTAAAGAGTCCATAGTCTCACTGCTTTTACAGTAAAGAGTCCATAGTCTCACTGCTCTTACAGTAAAGAGTCCATAGTCTCACTGCTCTTACAGTAAAGAGTCCATAGTCTCACTGCTCTTACAGTAAAGAATCCTCTTCTATATTTCTGTACAAACCTTCTTTCCTCCAGATGCAGAGGATGTCCCCTCGTCACAGTCACAGTCCTGGGGATAAATAGATGATGGGAGAGATCTCTGTACTGACCCCTGATATATTTATACATAGTTATTAGATCTCCCCTCAGTCGTCCCTAATTTTGATAATCTTTCTGGGTCCTGTAGTCCACCCATTCCAGTTATTACTTTAGTTGCCCTCCTCTGAACCCTCTCCAGCTCTGCTATGTCTGCCTTGTTCACAGGAGCCCAGAACTGTACACAGTCCTCCATATGTGGTCTGACTAGTGATGTGTAAAGTGGCAGGACTATGTTCTCATCACGGGCATCTATGCCTCTTCTGATACAACCCATTATCTTATTGGTCTTGGCAGCAGCTGTCTGACACTGGTTTCTAAAGCTTAGTTTGCTGTTCACTAAAATTCCTAGGTCCTAGATTATCTTCCATAGCACATGGGGTGTTGTTGCCTCTTCTTAGAAAAAAACAAGGCACCCACTAGAATAGCTCAGTGAAGACAGACTCCCCTGTCTCAAAGGCACGTTGTCAGACTCCGAGGCACAGGTCGTTGGTATTCTTCTGTCTTTTACTGGACATTTTATAATGAGGACTATTTAAAAAATGACCAGTCACAGGTTTGGTACACTGATTATTAAACAGTAGAAATTCGCAACATTTTTTATTTTTAATTTTTTTTGGAGGGGGAGAAAAGGGAGGTGAAATTAACACAGACAGAATTAAATGTAACCTTCTGTGTACAGCCTGCATATTGGTGTTGAAATTTACAATGATATACAGTATTGACACAATAAAATACATTGAATTAAACTGGTATATTAATAGTAGAATACGTTAAATTAAACTGGTATATAGAAGCAGTAAAATATGTTGAATTAAACTGATAGACTGATTCAATAAAATGAGAGAGGCCCAATAAAAAGTCCCATTCTTAAAATACACTGTACACTAGCATTGGCAATTTAGAATGGTATACTGATGCAGTAAAATATGCTGAATAAAACTAGTATATTGACGCACTAGAATACAATGAATTAAACTGGTATATTGATGCAAACTGTTTTTTTCAGTAATTAACAGGAAGAGGCATAACAAAACGTTGACTTCCACAAAAGAAGTACTGAAAACGGTACATTGAGGCAGTGAAATGCGCTGAATTAAACTGGTATATTTATGCTGTAAAATATGTTGAACTGCTAAATTATAAACACTTGCAAAATTGCAACTGTGTTTTAGAAAGAAACAGGTACCATTATGCATTGTATCTAGTAAAATACATGTTGTTTGTGGTACTGAAAAGGCTTCAGGATTTGGCGGGGGGGAGGTTGGATACTCACGCATTTGAAGCTTTCCACTTTGCAGCAGAAGCCTTCGATGTAAAGCAAACACACACAGAACAATGCCGCTATGCTGTCCCTATGTACTGAAACCCTGACATTTCTACCTTTTTATTCAATAAACCTAAAAAAATATACCCATAATTATCCCTGTAACACCCTAATATGGGTAGCTTGTATAGCATTCTATGTACAAGAATATAACTACTATAATACTGCTCCTATGTACAAGAATATAACTACTATAATACTGCTCCTATGTACAAGAATATAAATACTATAATACTGCCTCCTATGTACAAGAATATAAATACTATAATACTGCCTCCTATGTACAAGAATATAACTACTATAATACTGCCTCCTATGTACAAGAATATAACTACTATAATACTGCCTCCTACAGTATGTACAAGAATATAACTACTATAATACTGCTCCTATGTACAAGAATATAAATACTATAATACTGCTCCTATGTACAAGATTATAACTACTATAATACTGCTCCTATGTACAAGAATATAAATACTATAATACTGCTCCTATGTACAAGATTATAACTACTATAATACTGCTCCTATGTACAAGAATATAACTACTATAATACTGCTCCTATGTACAAGAATATAACTACTATAATACTGCTCCTATGTACAAGAATATAACTACTATAATACTGCTCCTATGTACAAGAATATAACTACTATAATACTGCTCCTATGTACAAGAATATAACTACTATAATACTGATCCTATGTACAAGAATATAACTACTATAATACTGGCTCCTATGTACAAGATATAACTGCTATAATACTGCTCCTATGTACAAGATTATAACTATATAATACTGCTCCTATGTACAAGAATATAACTACTATAATACTGCTCCTATGTACAAGAATATAAATACTATAATACTGCTCCTATGTACAAGATTATAACTACTATAATACTGCTCCTATGTACAAGAATATAACTACTATAATACTGCTCCTATGTACAAGATTATAACTACTATAATACTGCTCCTATGTACAAGAATATAACTACTATAATACTGCCTCCTATGTACAAGAATATAACTACTATAATACTGCCTCCTATGTACAGGAATACAACTACTATAATACTGCTCCTATGTACAAGAATATAACTACTATAATACTGCTCCTATGTACAAGAATATAACTACTATAATACTGCTCCTATATACAAGTATATAACTACTATAATACTGCTCCTATATACAAGTATATAACTACTATAATACTGCCTACTATGTACAAGAAAATAACTACTATAATACTGCTCCTATGTACAAGTATATAACTACTATAATACTGCTCCTATGTACAAGAATATAACTACTATAATACTGCTCCCATGTACAAGAATATAACTACTATAATACTACCTCCTATGTACAAGAAACATAACTACTATAATACTGCTCTTATGTACAAGAATATAACTACTATAATACTGCTCCTATGTACAAGAATATAACTACTATAATACTGCTCCTATGTACAAGAATATAACTACTATAATACTGCTCCTATGTACAAGAATATAACTACTATAATACTGCCTCCTATGTACAGGAATATAACTACTATAATACTGCCTCCTATGTACAGGAATATAACTAATATTATACTGCCTACTATGTACAGAAATAACTACTATAATACTGCTCCTATGTACAAGAATATAACTACTATAATACTGCCTCCTATGTACAGGAATATAACTACTATAATATGCCTCCTAGTACAGGAATATAACTAATATTACACCGCCTACTATGTACAAGAAAATAACTACTATAATACTGCCTCCTATGTACAAGAATATATAAGTACTATATAACTACTGCTCCTATGTACAAGAATATAACTACTATAATACTGCCTCCTATGTACAAGGAATATAACTACTATAATACTGCTCCTATGTACAAGAATATAAACTACTATAATACTGCCTCCTATGTACAAGAATATAAAAACTACTATAATACTGCCTACCTATGTACAAGAAAATAACTATACTATAATAGCTCCTATGTACAAGAATATAACTACTATAATACTGCTCCTATGTACATAGAATATAACTACTATAATACTGCTCCTATGTACAAGATTATAACTACTATAAATACTGCCTCCTATGTACAAGAATATATACTACTATAATACTGCTCCTATGTACAAGTATATAACTACCATAATACTGCTCCTATGTACAAGAATATAACTACTATTAACTGCCCCTACTATGTACAAGAAAATAAACTACTATAATACTGCTATACTGCTCCTATGTACAAGAATATAACTACTATAATACTGCTCTATGTACAAGAATATAACTAATACTCTCCTATGTACAAGAATATAACTACTATAATACTGCTCCTATGTACAAGAATATAACTACTATAAATACTGCTCCTATGTACAAGAATATAACTACTATAATACTGCTCCTATGTACAAGAATATAATACTACTATAATACTGCTCCTATGTATGTACAAGAATATATACTAACTATGTACTACTATATACTGCTCCTATGCTCCTATGTACAAGAATATAACTACTATAATACTCTGCCTATATACAAGAATATAGCTACAAGAATATAACTACTATAATACTGCTCCTATGTACAAGAATATAACTACTATAATACTGTATAATACTGCTCCTATGTACTAAGAATATAACTACTATAATACTGCTTCTATGTACAAGAATATAACTACTATAATCTACTGCTCCTATGTACAAGAATATAACTACTTATAATACTGCCTCCTATGTATAAGAATATAACTACTATAATACTGCTCCTATGTACAAGAATATAACTACTATAATACTGCTCCTACGAACAGGAATATAACTACTATAGTACTGGCTCCTATGTACAAGAATATAACTACTATAATACTCCTCCATATGTACAAGAATATAGCTACTATAATACCGCTCCTATGTACAAGAATATAACTACTATTAATTCTGCTCCTATGTACAGGAATATAACTACTATAATACTGCTCCTATGTACAAGAATATAACTACTATAATACTGCTCCTATGTAGAAGAATATAACTACTATAATACTGCTCTTATGTACAAGAATATAACTACTATAATCCTGCTCCTATGTACAAGAATATAACTACTATAATACTGCCTCCTATGTATAAGAATATAACTACTATAATACTGCTCCTATGTACAAGAATATAACTACTATAATACTGCTCCTACGAACAGGAATATAACTACTATAGTACTGCTCCTATGTACAAGAATATAACTACTATAATACTCCTCCTATGTACAAGAATATAGCTACTATAATACCGCTCCTATGTACAAGAATATAACTACTATAATACTGCTCCTATGTACAAGAATATAACTACTATAATACTGCCTCCTATGTACAAGAATATAACTACTATAATACTGCTCCTATGTACAGGAATATAACTACTATAATACTGCTCCTATGTACAAGAATATAACTACTATAATACTGCTCCTATGTACAAGAATATATGTACTATAATACTGCTCCTACGAACAGGAATATAACTACTATAATACTGCTCCTACGAACAGGAATATAACTACTATAGTACTGCTCCTATGTACAAGAATATAACTACTATAATACTCCTCCTATGTACAAGAATATAACTACTATAATATTGCTCCTGATTACAAGAATATAACTATTATAATACTGCTCCTATGTACAAGAATATAACTACTATAATACTGCTCCTATGTACAAGAATATAACTACTATAATACTGCTCCTATGTACAAGAATATAACTACTATAATACCGCTTCTATGTACAAGAATATAACTACTATAATACTGCTCCTACGAACAGGAATATAACTACTATAGTACTGCTCCTATGTACAAGAATATAACTACTATAATACTCCTCCTATGTACAAGAATATAACTACTATAATATTGCTCCTGATTACAAGAATATAACTACTATAATAGTGCCTCCTATGTACAAGAATATAACTACTATAATACTGCTCCTATGTATAAGAATATAACTACTATAATACCTCCTATGTACAATAATATAACTACTATAATACTGCTCCTATGTACAAGAATATAACTACTATAATATTGCTCCTGATTACAAGAATATAACTACTATAATACTGCTCCTATGTATAAGAATATGACTACTATAATACCGCTCCTATGTACAAGAATATAACGACTATAATACTACCTCCTATGTACAATAATATAACTACTATAATACTGCTCCTGTGTACAAGAATATAACTACTATAATACTGCTCCTATGTATAAGAATATAACTACTATAATACCGCTCCTATGTACAAGAATATAACGACTATAATACTACCTCCTATGTACAATAATATAACTACTATAATACTGCTCCTATGTACAAGAATATAACTACTATAATACTGCTCCTATGTACAAGAATATAACTACTATAATACTGCTCCTATGTACAAGAATATAACTGCTATAATACTGCTCCTATGTACAAGAATATAACTACTATAATATTGCTCCTGATTACAAGAATATAACTACTATAATACTGCTCCTATGTATAAGAATATAACTACTATAATACCGCTCCTATGTACAAGAATATAACGACTATAATACTACCTCCTATGTACAATAATATAACTACTATAATACTGCTCCTGTGTACAAGAATATAACTACTATAATACTGCTCCTATATACAAGAATATAACTACTATAATACTGTCTCCTATGTACAAGAATATAACTACTATAATACTGCTCCTACGTACAAGAATATAACTACTATAATACTGCCTCCTATGTACAGGAATATAAGTGCTATAATACTGCTGAGGACAGTTATGCTTCTATACTCTCTGATTACTCTTTTTTTATGGTTGTCTTTTATATGAATATGTAGATTCTGACACTTTTTGAAGGGCCATAAAATATCAACCAATTTCTCTACTTAAAACAAATCCCGCTGCTGTTTATTGTGCGGTATATATTCCTGCAGATTAGACGGAGCAGTCCCTGCGGTTTAGCGCTTATGTTTATTGTTGCAGCCAGATAAGGATTTTATCTGAAATTCTTAAGTTGCTTTGTAGGAAATCCTGGGCTCTTTAAAAGATTATCCTCCATCCCGCTGCTTTTTGTAACTTATTTCCCCCTGTGGAGAAGGTAGAGCGCCGTATCTGAGGAAATCAATATCCCTTCCCTTCTCTTAGTAACTTTCAGCCGCCAAACGCGATGGTAATGAGCTCGGAGCGGCAGCTGGAGTTGTCCAGGTCCATATGAAATATTCCACCAGTCCAATCCCATGTCAGCAAAACGTTGACATCTCAGAAGTGATGTTGTCGGCGCAGAGTGGAGAGGTTGGAGGAAATTTCTTTAAACCTGCCAGCGGGGGTTGGCGCAGGTAGCTAGAAACTCATTTTTACTATTTTGTTCTCCTTTTGCTTATTTTTTATTTATAAAACCGACAAAACAACACAGAAAAATCCCCAAAACACTTCCTGATAATGAAGCAAAAGTTTAGTTTCACAGAATCCAAGGAAGTGGGGGGAGGGGGAGGAAAAATCCAATTACAATTAAATGTCGTCTGAAAACAGCCAAGAAAACCAATAAAATCAGTCTAAGGCTACTTTCACACTAGCGGCAGGCCTGATCCGGCAGGTGAAGGGTGCTGCCGGATCAGGCCTGCCGCAGCGACATGTGTGGAGCCGGAACCGCGCTCCGGCACCACACATGTCACACAGTACATACATGAACATAAACATACACATATACACAGACAAATACACATACATACTTACATGCTCCCTGCAGGTCTCCAGAGCGACGGAGGAACAGGACGGCTCACACAGGTGACGATTCCCCACAGAGCCCTCTGCTGGGCGCCTGGTGGAATCGTAACCTGTGCGCGCCGTCCTGTCCCTCCGACGCTCTGAAGACCTGCAGGGAGCATGTAAGTATGTATGTGTATTTGTCTGTGTATATGTGTCTGTGTATGTTTATGTTTATGTCTATGTCTGTATGTGTGTATTGTGTGTATGTGTAGCCGGATCCGTCATGAACTCCATTGAAAGTCAATGGAGGGCGGATCCGGTTACCATTGTGGTCACACCAGACGGATTCCACCCCCATTGACTTGCATTGGGGGTCATTCCGGATCCGTCTTCATGCGGATGCCTGGACCGGAGAGCAAACCGCAGCATGCTGTGGTTTGTTCTCCGGTCTGAAGACGGAACGGAATGCTTTCAGGAGCCTCCGTTGTCTTCAGTTCAGTTTTGTCCCCATTGACAATGAATGGGGACAAAACGGAAGCGTTTTATTCCGGTATTGAGCCCCTATGACGGAACTCAATACCGGAATTTTAAAATGCTAGTGTGAAAGTAGCCTTAGGGTAAAAAGAAAGTGAAGCTGTAGAGTGACGCTCAATAAAAGCAAGTCCACCCAGTAAAGCTGTTCTGCGGTTTGCACCATTGGCTTATGCTCTCATTGAGGTTTATGAAAGGAAAACCTCAGCATCACGTTGAGGTGACCAGAAGGTGGAAAAAGAAGAAGGTTCTCTTACTGGACATCCAGAAGACAACCCCCAGTGTCCAAATTGTATTTGGTTGACATGACTCAAAAATATCAGGAGGGAGTGGGAATTTAAAACAGCAATTTAAAAAAATGTACATGTGACCTTATGTTGTAGGTCCAGACGTAGTCAGAGGGAGAAGAACGTTAGCAGTAGCCCCCTTAGTGCCCCCATACTAATAATGTCTTATAATAAAATCTTTTTGCCACAACATCAACATTAAAAAATACCTTTTAGTGACCCCAAACTTAGTGCCTCTCTGGGACCGAAACACAGTAAAACCGTCCCCAGGTGCCCCTAGGTTCTGGGGACAGGACGATGCCTGCCTATTGCCGACAGAACTGCTAGGGCCTATTCTCCACTGTCCACTCTAGTTTTTACTAGCACTGTGCTGTATGCTGCCTTCTACGGTCTCAGCCTTCTTTCCATGTTTTTTGCTGATCCTCAGACCTGGAGGTATCTGCAATTTCCAATGTTTTCAGTTTTCAAGGTTATGGTTGGCAGTGGTTGAAAGGAACAGGCCTAACCACAGCTTTCCTCCCCTCCTGGTAGGAGTGGACTGGTCCTGCTTCCTGCCAGGAGGCGGAGTTCCAGTCCTTGTGAGACAGAGAGAGGAGATGAGAAGGGAGTTCCTGTTCTTAAAGTGGGGGTGTGAGGAAGCACACCGAGAGCTCCTATTCCCTGGAACCGCATCGTCTTCTCCTGTAAGGGAAACTCAGGAACCAGATATTCTAATTCTGTGAGAACAACTCAATCCTTCCTCACGCCCGCTCTTCATAATATTCATCAGAGCAATCCAGGACACATTGTCCTTCACAAAAAGCGAGCGTTCCCTCACTGGGATATGCCTCAACTAGCACTTGAACCACCAATGAAGTAGATTATATGTTTATGTCTATTTTTTAATTGATTTTATTGTCCTATTACAATAATGTACGTCCAACCGGAAGTTTTGTCTCTTTCCTTCCGGTTTAAAGGGGCCTAACTTAGTATTGAATAACATCATCCCCTATAAATAAAGCACTATGTTTGTTCTGTTTTATACTGCTCTTGAAAAAGGGGGATATCTCCCCAAAACGTGTCAAGCTATTTTATATATGAAATAAAAACTTCTTGGAAATTGACTTGGAGCCCTTGTGACCATCCTTTGGGGGCACTGAAGCCAGACTTAATAGTCTACAAGCGACCTCAGCGGGGGAGGAGATGGTACAGGTGTCTTGAGCGTTATCCTGCACCTCCCTCCCTAGTGAAGTAAGCTTTTATTGATTTTATTTTTACAAAATCCATCGATTTTATTGATTATACACCTCATGATCTATTTTTTTGACTTACAACAATTATATTCATATAATTTATCTGGGTCTTAGTAAGATACTGACAGTTATTAATATAACTTCTACTGTAAAGTGTTTCTCGTATTTGGCGCCCCTACAGGCCTCCCTCAAGTTTTCCTCTCAGAAGGGGGTTTGATGTTTTGCACTCAGGAAAACACTGTAGAGACAAAACCGCAGAGTGATCAATAAAATACAGCTTTACAGACACTGCTGCATGTGAGGGACAACAGCTCAGACACCAGCACCGACCTAAACCATCGCTAGGCCAGACTAACATCAAGCCTGTATTACAGTGGACACCTATATCCACAAGTGCTTGCTAGTGTTAACTTATTGCCATCCGACCAGCCACCACATCTCCTCATCTGGTGTCAGAATCTGCACTTTGTACTTGATATTGCTGGATGTGCTGGAAGTAAAAAGAGAGACCGTTCTATGTTTACTTCTGTCCTCATTCTTCAAACTTCATTTTCACTGCACCTAACCCCAGGGAGCGACGGCCCGAGGGAGTACACCGTGAGGCACCTCATCAGGGACACTACCACTCCCATCCTCTGTACTGGCTGCTCACTGGCTTGCTGCATTTTAACCTAACACTGACTCCTCTCATCTCCGTGGATGTTGCAAAATTCTTCAATTTCCCTTCCTAAATCCTTTATCTTCCACCATGCTTCCAGGCTCTGTCCCTTCCTGTCCTGACTCTTCTCTCCTTCCTGCATGTTTCCAGGCTCTGTCCATTCCCTCATTACTCTCTCCTCCAGAATATTTCCAGACTCTGGCCCTTCCTGACCTGACTCCTCTCTCTTCCAGCATTCTTCCAAACTCAGCCTTCCTATCTTGACTCTTCTCTTCCAGACTCTGCCCTTCCTTTCCTGACTCTTCTTCTTCCAGGCTCTGTTCGTCCTGTCCTGATGTTCCTCCTCCTTCTGCAGGCTTCTGGGCTTTATTATTATTATTTTAGTCACTTATATAGCGCTGACATATTCCGCAGCGCTGTACAGACATTGATATCACACTGTCCCCAATGGGGCTCACAATCTAAGGTCCCTATCAGTCTGTCTTTGGAGTGTGGGAGGAAATCGGAGAACCCAGAGGAAACCCACACAAACACATGGAGCACATACAAACTCCATGCAGATGTTGTCCTTGTCGGATTCGACCCTGGGACCCAAGCGCTGCAAGGAACCAGTGATAACCACTGAGCCACCATGCTGCTTTACCCTTCTTGCATACCTTCTTCTTTTTCAGCATGCTTCCAGGCTCTGTTCCTTACTTTTCTGACCCCTCTCTCTTCCAGCATTCTTCCAGACTCTGTCCCTTCCTGTCTTTACTCCCCTCTCCTTCCAGCATGCTCTAAGGCTCAGTTCCCTCCTATCTTGATTCCTCACTCTTCCTGACACCCACAGAAGTGTGAATAGTGGACCAGGAAGCTTTGCCCTGAGGATTCAGGTAGAGTAGCGTTAGTACTAGCCTGTGGTTCTTGCTGAGTTGCCTGGAACTCCCTGATATAATGGGCACCATTGGAGCTTCTATGAATATTCTGCTGAACTCATGGCATGATAAGCTTATCTGGATTTATCCTGATAGGGCCAATGGCACAAATTGCAAATGCAACTGGAATAATCTAGAACTGCCACCCCTCCCTTCTAGTAGGAAGCAGGACTGGTCCACTTCTGCCCAAAGGGGGAGAATGGAATGGTGAATTCCATTCTATTTAAGTATATCTCTGCCATATACACTGCCACCTGCTGGTGAACCAGGAATATTACATGAACAAAACAGTTGCATAACAGAAATATCACTTGCACAATGTAAAGGATCTGGAAATAAATAAACAGTTTATGTTAAGTAGCAGGGTGCAGGAACAGTAACACTACTCCGGGGTATTACACAAACATCATGTAAACTTGTATTTTTAATATCCCTATGTGCAGCTTAAAATTAAAAAAAAAAATATATATATATATATATATATATATCTACAGTACAGACCAAAAGTTTGGACACACCTTCTCATTCAAAGAGTTTTCTGTATTTTCATGACTATGAAAATTGTAGAAGAGAAGGTGTGTCCAAACTTTTGGTCTGTACTGTGTATATATATATATATATATATATATTATTATTATTATTATTATTATTATTATTTTTAATGAGTAGAATAAGAAAGAAAACAACATCAAATAATTGTTTCAAAAAGTGTCATTGTTCTCTTTACAGGTTACTAAGGGTTAACCCTCAGACCACCAGTAATAACTATGTATGAAAGACATTGTGCCGCCATACTGCTAAACAGGTAACTAATCCAATAAAGTTTCAATTTGCTTCTGTTGTGGTCTCTGACGCAGCCACAATGGAGCCGGGATTAGGATATTTCTTCCCTAAATTCCAGGAAGCTCCATTCACACCCTGTAAGTAAGTGACGCGCAGTAACTGATGAAATCTCCTGTATAATCGACTCCCCTAATTCAATACAGCCGACCCTCTATAATATTAAGAACTCATCCTGAGTGGTAACGACATTACGACATGGACACGAATTCCCGCAGCGTCAGGAATCTATGGACAGCGGCGAGTAATGAGTCTGAGATCAATAGATAAGGAAGGCAACGCTTTCAGCTACAAATCTTCTCACCTGAGATCCACGTTTTCCCAGAAAACAGATGTTTTTGATTTGTCCGCAATGTTGACTTCTAGAAAACCTGGGTGACAACTGATATAACCAGTATTATAGCTCCCTCAGGGGTTGTCACCCAACTTTACTATTCCACTGCGTTACATCCAGGCTGCTGCTTTCTTCTGAAAACAGCTCCATACCGTCCACGGCTGTTTTTTTTTTTTTTTTTTTTTTTTTAGTTGCAATACCATACACAACCAGTGGACAGGTGTGGCTCTGTTTTTGAAAGAAAGAATCCATGTTTCTATAATCCACCATTGTTAACCCCTTCATGCCCAGTGCCATACTAGTACGGCGCTGGGCACGTGTTTAAAGATGGCGCCCGCTCCTGAGCAGAGCGGGCGTCATGGCCGCAGGTGAACTGCTGATTCACACAGCAGACACCCGCGGTTGATGTCCGCGACCGACCGTAATGCCGATTGCGGACATTTTGCCCCTCGGATGCCGCGGTAAATCCTGACCATGGCATCCGAGGGCTTAAAACACCAGAAGCGCGCGATTCCGGTGTTACTCCGGCTCCCCTTTGTGGCAATCGGAGGAGCCGGAGTCTGTATGTATCAAAACATACTACATATTAGATATCGCCAGATTCGTACTGACCTGTAGAATGAAAGCAACTGCATAGTTTTTTTTGCAATTTCACCCAGTTTGGAATTTGTTTCCCGATTCCCACTACATCATATGCAATATTAAATGGTGGCGTTGGAAATTACAACTTGTCCCGCAAAAAACAAGCCCTCATACGGCTATGTGAACAGAAAAATAAAAAAGTTATGGCTGTGTGAAGGCAGGGAGCGCAAAACGAAGACGAAAAAAAAACCTAATCCTCCGGGGCTGAAAGGGTTAATTTGAGGGTTGCTGTTCTAAACTATGGAACAATTGGTGATATCGCCAGTGGACTATAGCTTCTATTGACTACTGTACGGCAGTATATAGTTAAAGGGGTTTTCCAGGATTTTACTACTGATGACCTATCCTCAGTATCTGATTGGTGGCGGTCTGACACCCGGGACCCCCGCCGATCAGCTGTTTGAGAAGGTAACGGCTCTCCTGTGAGCTCCACTACCTTCTCCCCGCTCACCAAGCACAGTGCCATACAATGTATAGAGGCCATGCTTGGTATCGTGCTCAGTGACATTCACTTCTATGGGGCTGAGCCGCTCCTAGGTCACGTGACCGATGAGCGTGACATCACTGGCCTAGGAAAAGCTACAAGAAGGCCGCGGCGCTCACAGGAGCACTGGTACCTTTTCAAACAGCTAATTGGCGGGGGGTGCCGGGTGTCATACCCCCACCAATCAGATACTGATGACCTATCCTATCGGACAATCCCGGAAAACTCCTTTAACAAAGAAACTTTATGGCAGTATTATTTTGCCAATGTACAATATGGAACTACTATTTATTCAACACACTGTATAGTGCTTCTAATTAGGCATGTTATCCAGCACAGGGCAACACTGACCCTCCCTACTGTATGTCATTCAGGAGTCCTAAAAAGTTGAGTCTGCAAAGGAATCAATAGGCCCGTACTACGTTGAGACAAGTGAGTGAATGTTACAAAGGCAGCAGCAGGGGGCACAGGAGATCAGTGAGGGTGAGTAATGCTCATTAAAAAAAAAACTTGTTAACGTTCTGGAACACACTTTAAAAATGGATGATCTGCTGAATTCCTAAAGTACAAACACATAAAAAATGTTTGAAACTAAGAACTAAAAGATTAGCAAAACAAAAGATAAAATGATAAAAATGCATTGTCGGGTTCTTTAATGTTGCAACGTTTGAGGCTATGGACACATTTGGGGACATTTTTTTTTATTATTGCATTGTACTTATTTTGAGCTAAAAATCATTTTTTCAATTGTTCTTTATTACCAATATGGAATCCTTTTCTCTGTACAGAGCTGAGATGCTCGAGTAGCTGACTGTGGATTTTTTGTCTTTTCCGTCATCTGAGGAGCAGACGGACTTCTTATCTCTGCTCTCAGCAGAGGCGTTGCTAGGGTCTCAAAAGATCCGGAGCCCAAGCCCCAATGAATATGGCCCTCAGTCGCCCCCCCCCCCCGCATACAATCCCCCACAGTCACACCCCCAGGCATAAAAACCCCCACAGTCACCCCCCAGCCGGGGCCGGTTTTAGACAAAATGTGGCTCTGGGCAAAATCAAAAGTGGGGCCAAAAATTTTGTAATAATGCGCTAACAACACAGTTACTGTATTTTTCGCTTTATAAGATGCACCACAGATTTTAGAGTAGCAAAATAAGAAAAAAATATTTTTCATCAGACCTCAGATCACCTTTTCCGACCCCATCAGACCTCAGATCAGCCCACTCAGCCCCCATCAGACCTCAAATCAGCCCACTCAGCCCCCATCAGACCTTAAATCAGCTCACTCAGCCCCCATCAGACCTCAGATCAGCCCACTCAGCCCCCATCAGACCTTAAATCAGCCCACTCAGCCCCCATCAGACCTTAAATCAGCCCACTCAGCCCCCATCAGACCTCAGATCAGCCCACTCAGCCCCCATCAGACCTTAAATCAGCCCACTCAGCCCCCATCAGACCTTAAATCAGCCCCCATCAGACCTCAGATCAGCCCACTCAGCCCCCATCAGACCTTAAATCAGCCCACTCAGCCCCCATCAGACCTCAAATCAGCCCACTCAGCCCCCATCAGCCCCCATATGAGCCCACTCAACCCCCATATGCAGCGTCAGGTCATCGTGCGCATACTACGTCCTGACGCGGGATTTCTCTTCAGGCGCGCTTTCCACCAGCGAAGATTGGTGAAAGCACCCTGTTCTGTAAATAAGCCTCAGCCTGTACCAGGCTTCCAGGTTCATTGTTAATATATCCCAGTTCAGGCCACTAGGTGGCAGCAGTGAACTGTGATATAATGATTTCAATACAGACTAATGGAGCAATTTACATCTGATGATTGTAAGTTGTGGTCCACTTAGGGGACTTAAAAAGTAAAAAAATAAAAAAAAAAGTTTTGAAAATATTTAAAAAAACGTAAAATCACCCCATTCTCCACGCAAAAAAAGAACAAAATGGCATTATAGGCATGCAAAAACACCCATACTTTTAAAATATTGAAAAAAAGTTCACCTATATGGTGTAATAGAACACTTTATCTCCCAAGAAAATTGAATAAAAAGTAATAAACACACCCCAAAATGACAGGCTGTGTACTTAAGCTTTATTTAGCCTTTATTTTCAAAATTTCCTGTGGGGATTTGAACTCACAACCTACTACATTACAGGCAAGTACCTTAACCACTGAGCTATTGAGCTCAGTGTTATGTCAATGGTGAAAAACCTCATAGAAGTTCTCTTGTATAATGCAAGCGAACCTCTTAGGAGGTTTTTCAATATCAGAGAAACCTCTATGAGGTTTTTCACCATTGGCTTAACATTGAGCTCCATAGCCCAGTGGTTAAGGTACTTGCCTATAACGTAGAAGGTTGTGAGTTCAAATCCCCACATGAGTATTTTAAAATTAGAGTCTAAACTAGACTTATAAATATACAGGGTGTTCCCTTTCACAGTTCATAACACTAACTCCATATATGGACATAGCCATATATGGAGTCAAAGCAGGGACTCCTAACCTGGGAAATTCCCCACTCTGGAGTCCCGACTGAAGCAGGGGGCCCCCTTAGAGGATCGGGTGGCACTGCAGCTGTCTCCACTCCAGTCCCGAGGTTCGGGGCAGTGGTAGATTGATTCGGGACCAGGGCCCCGGATAAAAAGCCCTAACGACGCCCCTGGCTCTCGGACATTATAAGCACTCATTATAGCTCAATCCTTATCTCACTGATAAAAATGTTGCTTAAATAAGGGTTTATCCATACCTCCCAACCGTCCCGGATCCAGCAAAATAGTATTGGATAGGATTGCAGTGGATTCCCGGCTGTACGGGAATGTCCCGGTTTCTGGCAGCTGTTCCTGCGTCCATAGGATACAGAGACAGTTACCTGTATTATGATGAAGCAGAGAGCCGGCATCAACCCACTGCTTCACCCATCATCCCTCTCATCCCCTCTGCCGGCTCTCCATACCTCTGGTCTGTGCGGCGGACAGGGCCAGACAGCAGTCAGCCTTGGCTCTGCCCCTTCCACAGACTAGAGCAGCCGATGTCCTGCTGCTGATGCTGCTAGGAAGAAGGTAAGTATGTGGTGGATTTTTTTTAACTTTCTGTGAGTGGCACAATGTGGGCATGTTACTGGGGGCACAACATATTACATGGGGGCACAATGTGGGCATATTACTGGGGGCACAACATATTACTGGGGAGCACAATGTGGTCATGTTACTGGGGAGACAACATATTACATGGGGGCACAATGTGGGCATATTACTGGGGGCGCAACATATTACATGGGGGCACAATGTGGGCATATTACTGGGGAGCACAATGTGGGCATATTACTGGGGGAACAATGTGGGCATTACTGGGGGCACAATGTGGGCATTACTGGGGGCACAATGTTGGGTATATTACTGGGGCACTGCTGGTCATATTACTGGGGGGCATATAACTGGGCATATTACTGGGGCATATAACTGGGCATATTACTGGGGGAACAATGTGGGCATATTACTGGGGGCACAATGTTGGGTATATTACTGGGGCACTGCTGGTCATATTACTGGGGGGCATATAACTGGGCATATTACTGGGGCATATAACTGGGCATATTACTGGGGGCACAATGTGGGCATATTACTGGGGGCACAACATATTACATGGGGGCACAATGTGGGCATATTACTGGGGGAACAATGTGGGCATTACTGGGGGCACAACATATTACTGGGGAGCACAATGTGGTCATGTTACTGGGGAGACAACATATTACATGGGGGCACAATGTGGGCATATTACTGGGGGCGCAACATATTACATGGGGGCACAATGTGGGCATATTACTGGGGAGCACAATGTGGGCATATTACTGGGGAGCACAATGTGGGCATATTACTGGGGGAACAATGTGGGCATTACTGGGGGCACAATGTGGGCATTACTGGGGGCACAATGTTGGGTATATTACTGGGGCACTGCTGGTCATATTACTGGGGGCATATAACTGGGCATATTACTGGGGCATATAACTGGGCATATTACTGGGGGCACAATGTGGGCATATTACTGGGGGCACAACATATTACATGGGGGCACAATGTGGGCATATTACTGGGGAACAATGTGGGCATTACTGGGGGCACAATGTTGGGTATATTACTGGGGCACTGCTGGTCATATTACTGGGGGGCATATTACTGGGGCATATAACTGGGCATATTACTGGGGGAACAATGTGGGCATATTACTGGGGGCACAATGTTGGGTATATTACTGGGGGCACTGCTGGTCATATTACTGGGGGGCATATAACTGGGCATATTACTGGGGGCATATTACTGGGGCATATAACTGGGCATATTACTGGGGGCACAATGTTGGGTATATTACTGGGGCACTGCTGGGCATATTACTGAGGGCACATAACTGGGGAATAATTACTATGTGGAGCAGTAAGGGGACTGGGTGGGATTATGTGTATAGTTATGTATTGGGCGGAGTTAGAGGTGTGGCCCAGTGCTGATAAATGTGTCCCTCATTATTCATTTACAAAGTTGGGAGGTATAGTTCATCACTTCTCAGTAGTTTAGAGAACAGAGAAAATAGATGACTACACAAAGTGAAAGTGAAAGTACCAGTCACACAGTTAGCAAAATAGTTAACCCTTTGTGAAAGAACAGCTCAATATTTTTAATAAAGGCCAATTGAAAATATGATTATTGGCCAAAGATGAGTGAAATGTGATCATAAACAAAAATTACTTTCAAAGGTTTACATCGCCTTTAAGGTAAATTTCTCTATGCTGATAATGATATATACAGAATGCAACATTAAAGGGATTGTCCCACTATAAGAACACAACAACCCACAGTATTGGGTATAATTCAGTAATCAGTGGTACAACTGGTAAATCCCCCAGCGCCCCCCCTACACTTTACGGATCTGCCCAGTTCGCCTGGTGATTGGCATCCATCAGTCCTGAGCAGCGTGTGATGGGACGTTACTAAGTGCTCAGTGCCGTATAAAGTTCTGGTCCTTCTCAATCTTCCTGGATGACTGAAGGGGAAACGTGGTTAATTGGCTGATCTGTGAGATGAAGAGGAACTCGAGTGCTGCGAATGGATTAATATAAATTGAAGCCTAATCAGGACATCAGCAGGAATAAATTAAAACCTAATTTTTACAGTTATCTGAGCGTGATAAACAGGCGTACGGGGAGAGGTGCCGGCTGAACGGCTGGTCCGAAATGACACTTGAAACTCTCGGCAGTTCTTCTCCTTTGTGGCCCTGGAGGACGTACATTCTGATTAGTGTGAATTCAGGATACAGAAATGCAGATGATGCCAAAGGTTCCTGACAATGAGCACTGCAGAACCGCCACTTAAAGACGCCCTCTCCCCGCTCCTGACATGTCTGTTTTAATAGCTTCATGCATTCCCCATGTAATAACAATTCTGGAGCATCTATTCTTATGGCTCTATGTTGTGCCATTCCTTTATTATTTGCACTAGAAGTTATGAATGAATTGCTATTTGTCTTCAGTAAAGGAACAGAGGGGAGGTAACAAGCTGGGGGTGTGTCCCTGCACAGTCTGAACATGGCAGCACTGATTGGCTAGAGTCAGTCTGTGCAGGTACACGCCCCCAACTGGTCACCTCCCCTCTGTTCCTTTACTGAAGACAAATAGCAATTCATTCATAACTTCTAGTGCAAATAATAAAGGAATGGCACAACATACAGACATAAGAATAGATGCTCCAGAATTGTTAGTACGTGGGGAATGCATGGAGCTATTAAAACAGGCATCAGGAGTGGTGAAAGGTCCTCTTTAAAGGGCAACTCCATCCCAGAGCAAACTGAGAGTTTAATGAATCGTTCTCTAAAATCCTTCTTATCATTCTGCAGGACGGAGAGAAAATGTCATTTCCAGAGAGGAGATTTCTAACAGAATATTGTATTATTATTAAGATAACAGGAAGACTTAAAGGAAAGAAATGACAACTGCTCCCTCAGAACATATTATATGTCATACTGGTTGTCAGCGTTTTTTTCCAGTGCTACTGGTATTTGCAATTGTGAATTCGAAAGAAGAATAAAAGTAAAATACGAATATTTTAAACAAATCCAAAGGATTTATACAAAAGTGAACCACAATGTTCACAATTGATAAAAATATTCCTTCAATATTGCCTTCTGTGTGCTACAACAGAGATCAGCAGCCTCTGGAACTCCAGTTGTTGTGAAACTACAACTCCCAGAATCCTGTTTTCACTTCTCTAGGAGGCACAAGAACAGTAAGTGTGCACGTTGGGAGTTGTAGTTTTACAGCAGCTACAGTACTGATGGTTGCTGATACCTACAACCAGGGGTGTTGCTAGGCTCTCAAAACATTCGGGGCCCAAGCCCCAATGCATATGGCCCAATTCTCTAAGTCGACCACCTGCCCCCCCTTCCGCAGCAGCACTTACCTCTCACATCCAGCGCCTCCAGGTGACGTCTCCTCTGATGTAGATCTTCTCTGTCATCATCTTCTCCATTTCGGTCCGGACATCTTCTCTCAGCCGCCTCGTCTCTGCAGAGTGTGACACACGGACATCTTAGCTTCCTCACATTTCTATCATCATCTCCCAACCTGGAGCCCCCACAGTGTTATCCTGCTTCTCATTGTCCCCCCCCAATACCCCCAAATACTATCCTGAAGAAATATCAGTGCCCTCCATAGTAATACTGCTCCTCATAGTCCCACCAATAGTAGTTCCCTCATTAGTAATACTGCCCCCTACAGTGATCATGCTCCACAAGAGTGCCCCCATTAGTAGAAGAGCCTCCAGTATTAATAATGCCCTTACAGAGCGCCCGGAAGAAATAAGGCCCCTTATTGTTCCCCCAGTGGTAATAAAGCTCTCTACAGACCCCTCAGTAGTAATTAGTCCCCCCGTAGTGCTCTTAGTAGAAATAAGGCGGATCTATAAGTCCCTCCTATAGAGCCCCCAGTAGTAATAAGAACGCCTAATGTCCCCTGGATTTATAATACTCCCACAGTGCCTCCAGTATTTATATCGCACCCTCCTGTTATTATGCCCCCTGTAGTTATATTCCTCCCTGCCCTCAGCAATGATGATTCCTCAGCCCCTCAAACAAACAGCTCCATGTAAGTAAAAATATTTTCCCTCCCTCCGCCGTAGAGTACCATGAAAATAACATCACTCCCTCCCTCAGCCCCCCAACACAGTCCCATGTAAATAGCAACCCTCTGAACATTAAGTCCCATGTAAATAACATCCCTCTCTTCAGCCCTAACATACACTACCAGTTAAACAACTACAACTCCCAGCATTACTCTGCCTCTCCCTTCACTGCCTCTTCCTTCATGTGACCAGTAACATCATCGCAGGTCCTACTCAGCTACTGCACCGATCACATGACCTGAGATGTCACCACTGGTCCTTCACCTCTTGCAGTGCTTTAGATTCAATTGTATTGCCATCCTGAGGATGGCAATACAATTGTATCTAGCTGGCAGGCAGGACATTCGGGGCCTGGGAGTAAACATCATGGGCCAAGGCCACGAATGCTTTAGCCTACCAACGCCCCTGCCTGCAATAGAATATAACTACTATAATACTGCCTCCTATGTACAACAATATAATACCATATACTATGTACAACAATATAACTACCATAATACTGCATTACTGCCTCCTATGTACAACAATATAACTACCATAATACTGCCTCTATGTACAAGAATAACTAATATACTGCCTCCTACATAACTACATATACTGCTCCTATGTACAAGAATATAACTACTATAATACTGCTCCTATGTAACAGAATATAACTACTATAATACTGCTCCTATGTACAAGAATATAACTACTATAATACTGCCTCCTATGTACAAGAATATAACTACTATAATACTGCTCCTATGTACAAGAATATAACTACTATAATACTGCTCCTATGTACAAGAATATACTATATAATACTGCTCCTATGTACAAGAATATAACTACTATAATACTGCTCCTATGTACAAGAATATAACTACTATAATACTGCTCCTATGTACAAGAATATAACTACTATAATACTGCTCTATATACTATAATACTATAATACTGCTCCTATGTAAAGAATATAACTACTAATACTGTTCCTATGTACAAGAATATAACTACTATAATACTGCTCCTATGTACAAGAATATAACTACTATAATATACTGCTCCTATGTACAAGAATATAACTACTATAATACTTCCTATGACAAGAATATAACTACTATACTCTTCCTGTACAAGAATATAACTACTATAATACTGCTCCTATGTACAGGAATATAACTACTATAATACTGCTCCTATGTACAAGAATATAACTACTATAATACTGCTCCTATGTACAAGAATATAACTACTATAATACTGCTCCTATGTACAAGAATATAACTACTATAATACTGCTCCTATGTACAAGAATATAACTACTATAATATGCTCTATGTACAAGAATATAACTATATAATACTGCTCCCTATGTACAGGAATATAACTACTATAATACTGCTCCTATGTACAAGAATATAACTACTATAATACTGCTCCTATGTACAAGAATATAACTACTATAATACTGCTCCTATGTACAAGAATATAACTACTATAATACTGCTCCTATGTACAAGAATATAACTACTATATACTGCTCCTATGTACAAGAATATAACTACTATAATACTGCTCCTATGTACAAGAATATTAACTACTATAATACTGCTCCCTATGTACAAAGAATATAACTACTATAATACTGCATCCTATGTACAAGAATATAACTACTATAATACTGCTCCTATGTACAAGATATAATACTATAATATGCTCCTTGTACAGAATATAACTACTATATACTGTCTATGTACAAGAATATAACTACTATAATACTGCTCCTATGTACAAGAATATAACTAACTATATACTGCTCCTATGTACAAGAATATAACTACTATAATACTGCTTCCTATGTACAAGAATATAACTACTATAATACTGCTCCGATGTACAAGAATATAACTACTATAATACTGCTCCGATGTACAAGAATATAACTACTATAATACTGCTTCCTATGTACAAGAAATATAACTACTATTAATACTGCTTCCTATGTACAAGAATATAACTACTATAATACTGCCTCCTATGTACAAGAAATATAACTACTATAATACTGCTCCTATGTACAAGAATATAACTACTATAATACTGCTCCTATGTACAAGAATATAACGAAATATAATACTGCTCCTATGTACAAGAAATAACTACTATAATACTACTCCTATGTACAAGAATATAACTACTATAATACTGCTCCTATGTACAAGAATATAACTAATATATACTGCTCCTATGTACAAGAAATATAACTACTATAATACTGCTTCGATGTACAAGAATATAACTACTATAATACTGCTTCCTATGTACAAATAACTATATAATACTGCTCTATGTACAAGATATAACTACTATAATACTGCTCCTATGTACAAGAATATAACTACTATAATACTGCCTCCTATGTACAAGAATATAACTACTATAATACTGCTCCTATATACAAGAATATAACTACTATAATACTGCTCCTATGTACAGGAATATAACTACTATAATACTGCTCCTATGTACAAGAATATAACTACTATAATACTGCTCCTATGTACAGGAATATAACTACTATAATACTGCTCCTATGTACAAGAATATAACTACTATAATACTGCTCGTATATACATGTATGATGTATGATTTGTCATCATTATTTATTCTCTCTTAATCAGTAAATATTCTTGGATCCTTCTTCTCAGAAGCTGAATTTCAGTGTAAGGAAGAGACGCAGTGAAGTTTCCATAAAAAGAGCTTTGATTTCTGCCTCGTGATTGAATCTCGCTTTTGACACGTCTTAAAATGTGTGACAGAGATTTCCTTCCATCCCTTTGGATTCACTTTTCCTGTTATCATCAGGTAACAACCTGGCAGCAGATAGTATTGTGTTGTGAAATCGGGAAGCCATGAAAGTACCGCTCTGAGCTCGTACAGTACATCATGATATCGTGACAACAATGTAACAAAACCGCACTGTGTGTAAACAACCAATGGTTACTCAGGCTGGAAAAGACAAGTGCCACCTGTAGTACAGTATTTAACATAGGAGGTCATATAGAAGGATACTGTGGTAGGTAGGATACTTGGAAAAGACAAGTGCCACCTGTGGTATGAGTACGGTATGTACCACCACCTGGAGGTTTGTAACATAGGTTGATTCTGCGGTATGTATATTAAATCCCCTGCACCGGGGACACTTCTTCTGTGTAGAATAATGCAGACAGATGAGACGCGGTGACCGTCCAGTCAATAACATTGCGGGCACTGTGCAGTATGCAAACTATAAAGACGTGTTCATGGTTTCACGGTCATCGGTCAGCAATGTGGAGCGCAAATCTACTGGGAAACATCCCAGATATATGAGTTTCCGTACAATCCATGCTCTGGTATTGAGTGAGCTATTCTGGGAGGCCCTGTAGATATCTGTAGCCCCAGAAGATTAGAAATGTTCTATTTTATACAATTTACACACGTTTTTTTTTTCTGCATTTTCATGCTTTGGCACCTTGTCCTTGGGCCATGTAAATGGCTCATACTGATATTAGAACATGAATATAATGCTAAAACTGCAGTGAATACTGACACTTTCAAAGCTGCCATTGACAGACTATGAACAGCAGGATAACTCTACTTATGCTATTGTCTTTTCTTGGCCGTTAATGGGGTTTAAGCAGCTTTTTTATTTTTCTTACAGAAAGACAACTCAAAAATGGCTGAATAGACTCGGATTCTCAAGGACGTTTATGTACTTGGTGGGGGGCTCTTTAATTTCTCCCCAGGTGCTGATATCTCTATGTGTGAAAGGGTCACATAACATGGAAATGATGGATAAAAATGTAGCATCTGAAATAAGATCTCGCAGTAAAATCTTCAAGAACAATAATAGAGTCTGAGACGGAATGATTCCTAAGAAGGATATTATGAACAAAACAGGGGCACCTAATAGTAATTCATTATCTGTCTGAAGAACTCTGCCACGGGGACTCGCCAGAGATAAGAAAACCAATTAAATCAGACAAAGTAGTGGAGGAAAAGCTTGTGTTCATGAGCCGAGGACTAAATGTGCGCCCTAACGCATCCATTTCAATTTTCCATAATCTATAAGATGTATTGACATTTGTAAAGTGCGTTGTGTTTGCGAGCCCCTTGGGGGGAAACAACTATGCAAATATTTTGGTTAAAAAATGTCAACATAATAGGAGGTTGAGAAACATCTTAGTTCATTCTCATTCTCCTGATCAACTTATCTGATATCTCAGTACCATATTCTGTATAAACTATAGTTATTATGATGTCACACAAGGTGTGAGAATCTTGTGTTTGCCACATTCTCATGCATTTGCTGGGTAAGTGAGAATAGCCTGGGGTTATCTGCTCTTATCCTCACATTGTTCAGGCTTTAGGTCATTCTCATTCTCTTGTTCACCCTTTCTGATATCAGAGTGCTATATTCTGCATAAACTATAGTTATTATGATGTTATAGGACAGACATTTAAGACAAGGTCTGAATATCTTGTGTTTATTATTTTTTCATGTGTTTGTAGACTAGGTGTTCATAGCCTGGGATTATCTGTTCTTTCCCTCACATTGCTCAGTCCTTAGGTCATTCTCATTCTCTGATTCATCCACCATGATAACTGACCACTATATATTGGTGTGAAACCCCACAGGGTTTCCACAGTCTGTTTTTGTTGGTACTGTACTTGAGAATAGCCTGGGTTTACCAGCTGTTATTTTCACATTGCTCAATCCTTAGGTCATTCTCATTCTCCGATTCATCCACCATGATAACTGACCACTATATATTGGTGTGAGAACCACAAGGTTTCCACAGTCTGTTTTTGTTAATACTGTACGTGAGAATAGCCTGGTGTTTCCAACTATCATTCTTACATTTCTCAAATCTTGGTTTCCCAGCACTATTTAGTTCTATGCAGCTGTTATGGTTATTATAATGTCTTGTAAGTACTAGGGTGTGCTAAACTTTCAGTGTGAGAGTTGAGAATTTTCTATCATTAATTTGCTGTGAATGTGAGAATAGCCTGGGATTAAGGTACTCTCAATTAGACTGAGTGAGAGGAGTCCCCGGCTAGAGCAGCAGCAGTCACTGCGGCTGTGGTGACCTGAAGTTGACTGTGGTAACCAGAGATATTTTATCAAAATAGCACTCCATGTGGTCAGGCATGGTACTGCAAGTGAAAATGATCACTAACCATATAGTTATGTTGTGAAATTGTAAGCACTATGGGGGCACATTTATTAATGTTTTAGATGCTTAGTCCTTTTGTACATTGTTAGTTCTCCTCCTCTAGATTGGATACGGCTTGCCTTCATAGCTGCACACAGCGCTGTCTCTCTGCTGAACCAACGCCCGAATGGAAATTTAAGAAAATCGTATTTCACTGTGTGCTAATGAGTCCCACCGAAAAAGAACAAATCAACTACATTCTCACGTTGAGGGAAATCCGCAACTGTTTCTTAAGAATCTATTCCTCATTTTCAGTCCCCTTTTATCTTAACATTCCCAATCCCCGAGCCGCCCATTCTCGATGAGGTGAGGGACGCTGCTCTGCGCCAAAGTTGTGACAGGTGGTACGAAAAAAAAAAAAGTCTTGAGAGTCCCGAGGAGCCCAATGTCTAGCTGCGCTCCCGGCCTGCGTGGGGAAAGAATACAAATTGGCTTCTTCTTCTTGAAGTAAATTGTGATACATTGTTTCTTGCCTCCCATTGGCCCGTGGGAAGACGGAGGAAAATAACAATGATTAAAGAGACTTTGTATAAGGAAATCGATGCGTAAGAATGAATTATGAATCCCAGATTCTCTCCGCTCCTCTTCCACCTTTACGTCTCCTGCTTTTATTTATTTCCTCCTGTTTCTCCAAAGCTCCTTGTTGTCTCAGGTTAACTATATCTATTATGACGGATAATTCTACTGCAGTTTTATGTTGTCAGTGCCGTTCAGGGATAGAAATCAAATAGACGTCATTCTAATGGAAATGATATACTACAGCGTCACCGTGGACCTTATGTCTATCTATCTACTTATCTATCTATCTATCTATCTATCTATCTATTATCTATTATCTATTATCTATTATCTATCTATTATCTATTATGTTATCTCATATCTACTATTCTATCTATCTATCTATACTCATATCTATCTATGTATCTATCATCTTGTATTATTTATCTATCTATACTATCTCATATCTATCTATCTATTATGTATGTTTATCTATTATCTATCTATCCTATCTCATATCTGTCTATGTATGCTATCTATCTCTATTATCTAATATCTATCTATCTATCTATCTATTCTATTATCTATATTATCTATATCTATCTATCTATCTATCTATCTATCTATCTATCTATCTATTATCTATCTATCTATCTATCTATCTCTATATCTATCTATCTATATCTATCTATCTATCTATCTTATATCTATCTATTATCTATATATCTAATCTATCTCATATCTATCTATCTATCTATCTATCTATCTGTTTATCTATCTATTATCTATTATCTATCTATCTCATATCTATCTATTATCTATATATCTAATCTATCTTCTATTATCTATCTATCTCATATCTATCTATGTATCTATCTATCATCTATCTAATATCTATTATCTGTCTATTATCTATCTATCTATCTATCTATCTATCTATCTATCTATCTATCTATCTATCTATCTATCCCCTATATAAACAAAAACGAAAAAAGAAGCAGCACTCAAAAATGGTGGGGGCAAAATCCCTCAAATGACCAGAGACCAAGGTCTTTTCGGATATAACAGAAAGGAAGGCAGCACTCCAAAATTCCATGGAAAATACAGGTGGTTTATTCACCCATGATACAGCAACGTTTCAACCGCTCACTGCAGTCTTTGTCAAGCTGTGTTCACATGTGTTATCTCCACCCTATATATGATGGTATCAATAAAGTGCTCATAACAGTGTGATTACATAATTATCATACAGATAACATTAAAAAACATGATTCAACAATGTAAAATTACAATATACAGTAAATAAATATAGAAGTATCATGTCGTTACATTGTCCACAAAAATGCATATAAAATCCTGATTATAATACTAAGTCTAAGTCACTATTCCAGCTGGTGTCAATAAAGTGACTGGTGCTACAAACATATACATAATTACCTATATTAATTAAAACTAGAGCCGGCGTTGGTCCCCCATGATCAAAAACGGCATCATAACACTACTAGTGCGCATGCGTCGGACATCCGTAGTCTCGCCATAAGCGGCACATAGGTGTCCTCAGTAGAAAAAGAGTGGTGATAGAGTGGCTCTTTTAAAAAAGAGGGAATTATTTTGGATCTACACCCTAGAGACACTTAGACCACAAGGACTTAATGTGGAATTTAAGGTGATGTAGTTAGGGAGTGTCATCCCACTATGGCTGGACTATGATGTGCTGCTCCTCATTAGTGTTGGAACTACATGTGGTATAAATTGTAATACTTACTTTTTCTTATTTCTTTATTTTTTAGGGTTTTTCGATATGTATGAGAATTGCAGACCCTTTGGGCGTGGGACCCCAAGACCAATATGGCGTCTTTTTACTGTTTTTGATAGATTTTTTCTGATTTAATGACGTTTATTTAATGTTAGCCTGTGGTGAATTTTCTAAAATATGTCTGTTTTGGAGACAGGAGAGTATTATATTTGTTCCGCTGGAATAGAATGTAAGCTCATAATACCATGCCCTTGAAATGGGTCAAGGTCTTGGGCCACATAAATATGGCACCATGATGCTTTTCCCTAAAAGGGAACAGGGAAACTCTGGAGGACTCTGGAGATACCTGCTGCCCCCTTGGGTTAATTGTATGAACTCCTAAGGTTTGAGGGGGTGAACAGTCGTAGAACTCTGCAGTAACTGTGAGGGACAACGTTCTGTTACCCCAATGAGTTTAGAAGATTGGTGTTAAATCAATCCTTCTTTTCTCACCTACCTGGAGTGGAATACATATGGATCTTGAGCAGCTGATCCGAGCAGTTCATTTTTCTCCTTATTTTCCTTTTATTATAATATACAATACTGATGTGATGTCAGTTGTAGACGCAGGCGCATTGAAGAAATGTGATGATTAGTGGCCATCTTTGTTATGGTCATTTGCTCCAGTTACCGAAATCACACATCTTGCGTGATCTCGGAGCTCTGGCGCATGCGCAATGAGAGAGTTTTCTTTTTCTACTGAGGACACCTATGTGCCGCTTGTGGCGAGATTACGGATGTCCGACGCATGCGCACTAGTAGTGTTATGACACCGTTTTTGATCATGGGGGACCAACGCCGGCTCTAGTTTTAATTAATATAGGTAATTATGTATATGTTTGTAGCACCAGTCACTTTATTGACACCAGCTGGAATAGTGACTTAGACTTAGTATTATAATCAGGATTTTATATGCATTTTTGTGGACAATGTAACAACATGATACTTCTATATTTATTTACTGTATATTGTAATTTTACATTGTTGAATCATGTTTTTTAATGTTATCTGTATGATAATTATGTAATCACACTGTTATGAGCACTTTATTGATACCATCATATATAGGGTGGAGATAACACTATCTATTATCTATCTACACTCACCGGCCACTTTATTAGGTACACCATGCTAGTAACGGGTTGGACCCCCTTTTGCCTTCAGAACTGCCTCAATTCTTCGTGGCATAGATTCAACAAGGTGCTGGAAGCATTCCTCAGAGATTTTGGTCCATATTGACATGATGGCATCACACAGTTGCCGCAGATTTGACGGCTGCACATCCATGATGCGAATCTCCCGTTCCACCACATCCCAAAGATGCTCTATTGGATTGAGATCTGGTGACTGTGGAGGCCATTTGAGTACAGTGAACTCATTGTCATGTTCAAGAAACCAGTCTGAGATGATTCCAGCTTTATGACATGGCGCATTATTCCTGCTGAACGTAGCATCAGATGTTGGGTACATTGTGGTCATAAAGGGATGGACATTGGTCAGACAACAATACTCAGGTATGGCTGTGGCGTTGCAACGATGCCTCAATTGGTACCAAAGGGGGCCCTCAAAAGAGTGCCAATGGAAAATATTCGCCCACACCAATGACCCACCCACCACCACCTAGCCTTGAACCGTTGGATACAAGGCTAGGGATTGGGATCCATGCTTTCATGTTAGTTGATCGGCCAAATTCTGACGCCCTACCATCCGCAATGTCGCCAGCCAGAAATCGAGACTCATCAGACCAGGCAACGTTTTTCCAATCTTCTACTGTCCAATTTCGATGAGCTTGTGCAAATTGTAGCCCTCAGTTTCCTGTTCTTAGCTGAAAAGGAGTGGCACCCGGTGTGGTCTTCTGCTGCTGTAGCCCATCTGCCTCAAAGTTCGACGTACTGTGCGTCAGAGTGCTCTTCTGCCTACCTTGGTTGTAACGGGGTGGCAATTTGAGTCACTGTTGCCTTTCTATCAGCTCGGAACCAGTCTGCCCCATTCTCCTCTGACCTCTGGCATCAACAAGGCATTTCCGCCCACAGAACTGCCGCTCACTGGATGTTTTTTCTTTTTCGGACCATCTCTGTAAACCCTAGAGATGGTTTGTCGTGCGTAAAATCCCAGTAGATCAGCAGTTTCTGAAATACTCAGACCAGCCCTTCTTGCACAACAACCATTGCCACGTTCAAAGGCACTTCAAATCACCTTTCTTCCCCCATACTGATGCTCGGTTTGAACTGCAGTGAGATTTGTCTTGACCATGTCTACATGCCTAAATGCACTGAGTTGCACCATGTGATTGGCTGATTAGAAATTAAGTGTTAACGAGCGGTTGGACAGGTGTACCTAATAAAGTGGCCGGTGAGTGTATCTATCTATCTATTAATTTATTAATCTATCTATCTATTACTATATCTATTATCTATCTATCTATCTATCTATCTATCTATCTATCTATCTATCATTATCTATCTATCTTCTATTATCTATCTATCTATCTATCATATCTATCTATCTATCTTATCTATCTTCTATTATTCTATCTATCTATCTATCTATCTATCTTATCTATCTATCTATCTATCTATCTATCTATCTATCTATCTATCTATCTCAATCTATCTATCTATCTATCTATCTATCTATCTATTATCTATCTATCTATCTATCTATCTATCTATCTATCTATCTATCTATCTCACATGTATCTATCTCTTTCTAAATGTTACTCCTGACTTTCCTGGATGAGATAAGACCTGATACATGTGTCTTTCCACTTTCACGTCTGCAGCGGATTTCTTGTGTCTTTGAGTCTCTCTTCTATCTATAGAATATTCCCTCCATCCCTGTAAGTGTTTTTTACGATGAGGGTCACCGGCACCGGTTACTGTTGGACCTCAGGCTGCCGAGCGATGGATTATGTTCTACGACCCGGCTTATGAGGCCACGGCCTGGACTCCTTCCAAGGTTCATGGCGGTTCTGATTATTCTGCCCGCAGTGCTTTGTAATAAAATGTTCCTCTTGTATATTTAGCGGAGAGGTCGCCGCGCTCTCGCTTGTATCTTATTATGCAAGGGAATACGACCGCGGCCTCGTGTACAGAACCAAGCAAGAAATCTTCATGGAGGCAGGCGGTCGGTAAACATGCCGAATTTACCGAGCACTTTCCGAATCCACATCCCTGTGATAACAAGCAACTTTCAACAAGCAAGTAAGTGACAATGGGGCCAATCCTCGTGCGGATCTGCGGCAGTGCGCGGTGCTCATGATGTCACAGCGGCCCAGGATCACATGATGTGCACTGTTCTGTTGCTATTTATATAGAACCAGGTCAGAAACAATGTTCTTCTGCATACATTACAGTAACCTCATGGCAATTTTGTCTCAATTTGCCCAGATGCAGAAGGCCATGGATCAAAAGGCAGTGGGCCCCAGGTTGGCAACCATCCGGAAATTTCTGGACAATCCGTTTTATCTAAAAAATCAAGATGTCTGTGATTTTTTGAGGCTGGTGATACCTGACTAGATGATTTTGTTGGCAACTCTCATTTTGCAGCTCACAGTAAATGGTGGGAGTTCTTACCAGTATATGGAGCTATAGACATGCGTTACTTATAATCTTCATCATTCATTATGGTTTTCCAATTTGTACATTAAAAAAAAGGGTGTGTCCTAAATTCTGGTTGGAAACCCTGGTGGGCCCTCGGTATTACACTAGGCCCTAGCATACACCCAGCTTTGCTGGTTACTGATGCATGTCCTGGGCAGGAGCATCAGGGAAACATCTGATTGGCTGAGAGCACACAGCGCAGCTCTGACATCACACCAGGAGGAATTCCTCTTCTGGACCCTACCCCATACCTCCTAACCATCCCGGATCCAGCGGGACAGTCCTGGATTGCAGTGGCTGTCCCGCTTTCCCAGTACGGGGGAGGTAAGTCCCGGTCCCTGGCAGCTGCCTCTGCAGTTGCCTGTTTCATGAAGAAGCAGACAGCTGGAATCGGCTGCCTGCTTCTTACATCCTCCCTCCCGTCCCCCCTGCAGCTCTCTGTAGCTCTTGTCTGGACGGGGGCGGCCGACAGCCTGCTGGTGATGCTGCTGCTAGGAAGAAGGTAAGTATAATGTTTTTATTTTTTTTAACTTTCTGCGAGGGGCACAATGTGGGCACATTACTGGGGCACAGCATATTACAGCACAATGTGGGTCACACTGTGGGCATATTACAGTGCACAATGTGCGGCATATCACAGGTGGGCACAATGTGGGCTATCACAGGGGTCACAATGTGGGCATTTACAGTGGGCACAATGTGGACTATTCCTGAGGGCACATAACTGGGCATATTACTAGGGGCACAGCTGGTATATTACTAGGGGCAACGCATATTACTGGGGGCACAGGGTCATATTCTGGGGGCACATACAGGCTATTAAAGGGGGGCACACAACTGTGGAATTTTTTACTATGTGGAGCAGTAAGGGGACTGGGCGGGATTAGGTGTATGGTGGGCGGAGTTAGGGGTGTGGCCTACGATCTCTTCATCAACTGCATGCAATGGACATTTGTCACTTAAAGGGCCACTGCACACAAATTTTGAAACCAATCAGCAGTGGTGTACATAGACAAGTAAGGGCCCCATAGCAAAGATCAAACCAGCTCCCCCCCCTTCCATCCTCACACACAGGACAGGTTTCCTCCTAAACCCCTTTCAGTGACCTTTGGGCCATTTTTCCACGGCTTCATTTGCTAAAAGTTGTTCCTTTAGATGGAAGGAGTCCTGACCAAGTTTTCACCTTCAGTAGAAGAGATGATCACTACTAGGCCCCATAGCAGTCACATGGTCTGCCGCTATGGTAGTTTCGCCCCTGCCAATCAGAAGCTAGCGCGTTTGACCGTTTTTTCCTCTTTGCCGCCCTGAACTCTGCTTGATACCAGCTCCGCCAGCCTCAACCTCTTGCCAGATGCTTAGCACTGTGCCATGCATCACCCCGAAAATCTACATGTCAGTCATTGCTAACAGGGACTATTTCGGGGCAACTAATTTTGGGATTTACGGACAGTCCACACCTCCTTGCGAATATTAAGGGAAAAAACTAAAAATCCTTAAGACTCTGCTCCCAAGGTCAAAACTGTAGCAACCCCCTGGGTCCACATCACCTCCACTGGTCGTTACTCTCCTGAGCTGTGGCTTTGGACTAATTAAGAGGCCAGTCTCGCACAAACATGGGGTCTCTGGTCTTGTCTGGTTTACAAATGAAGAGAGCAGCTTACTGGGGAAGTCTTCTTTTACAGCAAGCTGCCTCTCAGCCCGGCCTTCATCCAAAATATGTATCAGTTATAATAAGAAAAAGGTAAAATACTTATATCTGGGTTAATACCATATACTCTAATAATAAAAAAAACTTTTTGCTTATTTGTTTTCTTTTTTTACTGTTCCTTTAAATGAAGTACAAGAAGAAAATCCCCCCTCTCCACTCCCCGATGTTCTCACCACCACTTCTAGCTGCTATTCTATTCTATGAAATGAGTCTTCAGCTGACACTTCTCTGTGATATATCGTTCATTATCTGGTAGTTACTTCAATGCTGTCACTCATTAACGCCCGTTTCACAGGACCGCAGAGAAGGAGAGGAGATGTGAGAGTCTGCCCTCGGGACCAGTCCGCATGATATCATGTACCATGGATTTTAAGGGATCATTAAAGAAAGATAGGGTGTTGAAAACCGTGGGATATTGACAACGTATCCAAATACTGGAGGTCATTATAACCTGATCGGGAACGCTGGCAATGACCATGATGTGCCATTTATTAGGGTTCTCTCTAACCCCCGACACTGTCACTAAATATCTCTCAAAGGGTCCATTTTAATAAAAATCATTTTTTCAATGTTCATTGCTTCCAAAATGATAAAGTAAACAACTTTGTCGTCTTCATTAAAAGTCTCTTACCACTTTGCTGTTGTAAAGTGTGTGTAACTCTTACATCTAGCTGGCTGACCTGCTGCTTCTGACATAGGTTAGGTGGTGCACCTGCTTTCCTGGTTGTATCTAGCTCTTTTTTGCTCTCACCCTCCCTTCTCTCAATGTTAGAGATACAAGCAGGGAGGGGGCAGGGAGGTTGTACACAGGCCAGCCGGAGGGGAGAAGAGGGACTGAAGCATCCAAGTTTTTCCAAGAGAGCACATCACACAGGCCTGCTAGATAACGAGGTAAAGCACATACAGGTTGTAGATAATGAGAAAAGGGCAGGGAGGAGGATAGGTGACTGACAAAAAAACATTGACACTTCAGTGTAAGAGAGGGAATTCCATAATATCAGGGTTTATCAGCACAAGGGTAGGTCTGTAGAAGTGCCTCGTGGTTGTAGAAGGAGAAATCAGTCCAGTCATGAAGCTGCACTAATATATGAGACCTAGTGAAGGCAGCAGCATCCTGGACACACAGATCCAGCGTGAATTACTGGTGGGGACACTGACTCAGGAGAAACTAGGATGGTAACCTGGATATTAGGGGGGGTCTGAAAAAGAATGAATAAATAGAAAGGGGGAACCACTAGCATATATAAAAAAATGTTCCATGACCGTTACATGGTACAATTTTGACCTTCTGCAGTCACCACTAGGGGGAACCTGCTGAATATTGACAATTTGAATCTAATCTGCTTGGGTATATATATAGAAAATGCAGAGGTAATGGTAACTGAGCGCACTCTAAGTCCCTCCTGCACAGCAGATCGGAGGGGAGAGAGGGGGTGAAGCATCCAAGTTTTCAATTAGATAACATCACACAGGCTGTAGATAATGACTGAGGTAACACATGGCAGTCTTCACGGACAGCAGATGATTTGCACAGGCTGGGATCCAGAAAAGGGCAGGGAGAAGGATAGGTGATTCCAATAGGGTGTATATCAGGTCACATAGAGATAAAATCCATGGACACTCTGCAGTGTAAGAGAGGGAATTCCACCCCTCTCAATGTCAGCGCAAGGGAGAGGAGATGCCTCATGGCTGTAGAAGGAGAAATCAGTCCAGTCATGAAGCTGCACTAATATATTGGACCTAGTGAAGGCAGCAGCATCCTGGACACACAGATCCAGCGTGAATTACTGGTGGGGACACTGACACAGGACAAACTATGAAGATTAGAGGGGAATGAATAAATGGAGAAAGGGAACCTTTAGCAGATATAAAAGTGTCCATATGGCTGTTACATGATTGACAGTTGGGGTTCAGCACTCTAGGAAAGCTGGGTGACGGGCTGCGGGGCCGGAGACGCTCAGTGTTTTGTGACCTATGCACCTCAGAACATTTCTGTGAGATTTTCTCGAACTCCAGAGCAGAACATTAGAAATAATTGGCGCAGCTGTCTCCTGGTGGAGTAGTTCTCCTGGGTTAGACGTCGCCGTATGTTGGGTGTTTAGAAGGAGAGTGATCCTGAGATGGTGCAGGATAAATTAGCTGCTCGCGATGCGGTAACACGCTGTGCTGTTTTAATTAGATCGACTGTCTTCATTTTGATTAGAAGGCAGTAAGAAATTATTGCAATTTGCCAGTTTTCCCTTCGTCTCGCGGAGTTCGTGCTGAACTTTGTCTTGTTTATTTCTCTACTTATATCATTATAAGGAAAGGAAACAAGAAGTCGAGAAAAATGTTTCATCTAACGTGATGGGGGTCATTTCCTGCAAACGCACAGTACATACAAAGACATAGAGATGGGCATCAGGACCGGTCTGCTGAAGGGGGCGCATGGTGATTATTGGGTATGGGTGATGATATACTGTATGGGTGGATGGTATGATATTTGTGCACTGTATGGTGATGATATTGTGCACTGTATGGTGATGATATTCGTGCACTGTATGGTGATGATATTTGTGCACTGTATGGTGATGATATTTGTGCACTGTATGGTGATGAATGTATTTGTGCACTGTATGGTTGATGATATTCGTGCACTGTATGGTGATGATTATGTCGTGCACTGTATGGTGATTGTGCACTGTATGTGATGTGCACTGTATGGTGATGATATTCCTGTATGATATTTGTGCACTGTATGGTGATGATATTCGTGCACTGTATAGTGATGATATTCGTGCACTTGTATGGTGTGATGATAGTGCACTGTATGGTGATGATAGTGCACTGTATTGATGATATCACTGTATGGTGATTGGTGATGTATGGTGATGATCACTACTGATATGGTGATGATATTTGTGCACTGTATGGTGATGATATTGTGCACTGTATGTGTGGTATTTTGTGCACTGTATGTGTATGGTGAATGATATTCGTGCACTGTATGGTGATGATATTTGTGCACTGTATAGTGATGATATTGTGCACTGTATAGTGATGATGATGATATGATATTCGTGCACTGTATGGTGGATGATATTCGTGCATGTATGATTGGTGATTGATGCATTTATGGTGCTTATTCTGCTATGGTGATGATATTTTGTGCACTGTATGTGTGATAGTGATACTGTATGGTGATGATATTCGTGCACTGTATGGTGCGTGATGATATTATGTGCACTGTATGGTGATGATATTTGTGCACTGTTATGTGATGATATTTACTGTATGCACTGTATGGTGATGATATTTGTGCACTGATATGGTGATGATATTCGATGGTACTGTATGGTCTTATCGTGCACTGCTATGGTGATGATATTGTGCTGCTGTATATTGTGATGATATTTGTGCACTTGGTATTTGTTGATGTGATATTTGTGCCGTGCATGTATGGTGATGATATTTGTGCACTGTATGTGATGATTATTGTGCACTGTATGGTGATGTGCACTGTATGGTGGTCTTATTCGTGCACTGATGGTTCGTGATGCACTGTTGCGTGATGAAACTTCGCCCTGCCGTTATGGTTGATGATATTCGTGCACTGTATGGTGAATATATTTGCACTGCACTGTTATGGTGTGATGATTTTTTGCACTGGGGTGATGATATTTCGTGCACTGTATGGTGATGATATTTGTGCACTGTATGGTTGCTTTTGTGCACTGTATGGGATGATATTGTGCACCTGTGGTGTATTTGATGATTATGTCTTTTTGTATGGTGATGATATTTGCCACTGTATGGTGGATGATGTATTCGACTGCATCTGTTTGAGTGGGTGATGTATTCGTGTGCACTGTATGGTGATGATATTTGTGCACTGTTATGTGATGATATTTGTGACTTATGGTGATCCTATTTCGTGCACGTGTATGGTCTTATTCGTGCACTGTATGGTGATGATATTCGTGCACTGTATGGTGATGATATTTGTGCACATGTGATAGTGCACTGATTGATCACTGTATTCGTGCACTGTAAGTTATGGTGCACTGCTTGATATTTGTGCACTGTATGGTTTAATGGTATATTCGTGCACTGTATGGTGATTACTTGTGCACTGTTATGGTTGGTCTTATTCGTGCACTGTATGGTGATATATTTGTGCACTGTATGGTGATGATTATTGTGCACCTGTATGGTGGTCTTATTCGTGCACGTATGTGTGATCTTACTCGTGCCACTGTATGTATGATATTTGTGCACTGTCTTATTATTTGTGCACTGTATAGTGGTTTAAATTTCGTGCACTGTATAGTGGTTCTGATACTTTGTGCACTGTATGGTGGTCTTTATTCTGCACTGTATGTGTGGTCCTATTCGTGCACTGTATGTGGTCTTATTCGTGCACTGTATAGTGGTCTTATTCGTGCACTGTATGTGGTCTTACTCTGATTGTATCGTGGTCTTATTCTGTGCACTGTATAGTGGTCTTATTCTACTGTATATGTGCACTTTACTCGTGCACTGTGTAATTAGTAGTATAGTGGTCTTTATTCTGTGCACGTATATGTGGTGTCTTACTCGTGCACTGTATATGTGGTCTTACTCGTGCACTGTATAGTGGTCTTATTCGTGCACTGTATAGTGGTCTTATTCTGTATGCTTATTCGTGCACGTGTATAGTGGTCTTATTTACTGTCGTTGCACTGTATAGTGGTCTTATAGTAGGTCTTCGTCTGCACTCTTATTCGTGCACTGTGCACTGTATATGGTGGTGGTCTTATTTCGTGTGGTCATTTACTCGTGCACTGTATAGTGTACTCGTGCACTGTTAGTGTCTTACTCGTTGCATTCTGCACTGTTATAGTGGTCTTATTCTGTGCACTGTATAGTGGTGGTCTTATTCTGTGTATAGTGGTCACTGTGCATAGTGGTCTTACTCGGTCTTATTCTCGTGCACTGTATAGTGGTCTTATTCGTGCACTGTATAGTGGTCTTACTTCGTGCACTGTATAGTGGTCTTATTCGTGCTTACTCGTGTATAGTGGTCTTATTCGTGCACTGTATAGTGTCGTGCACTGTATAGTGGTCTTACTGTTATAGTGGTCTTACTACTCGTGCACTGTACTGTGCACTGTATAGTGGTCTTATTCGTGCACTGTATCGTACTATAGT
The DNA here is from genome assembly GCA_900303285.1 of Rhinella marina. Taxonomy (NCBI): domain Eukaryota; kingdom Metazoa; phylum Chordata; class Amphibia; order Anura; family Bufonidae; genus Rhinella; species Rhinella marina. The sequence continues at coordinate 96,786 of ONZH01000949.1, forward strand.
GGTCTTATTCGTGCACTGTATAGTGGTCTTATTCTTCTTACTCGTTGTATAGTGGTCTTACGTGTATAGTGGTCTTACTTATTCTCTGTGCACTGCTTATTCGTGCACTGTATAGTGGTCTTATTTGTGCTTACTGTATGTAGTGGTGTGTGCTTTATTCGTGCACTGTATAGTGGTCTTATTTTCGTTGTATAGTGGTCTTATCGTGCTGTGTGTATGGTATAGTGGTCTGTGCACTGTATAGTGCTTATTCGTGCATCTTATTCGTGCAATTGGAGGCTGCCTATTTTTTGCACAGTATAGATTTGGTATTTGGACACTGCAAGGAAGTGTTATTAGGTCATTGTACAGTGTGTTGGTCACTATATGGTGGTGTTATGGCGCAGTATAGGGGCAGGTATGGGTGTGCAGAGGTGGCAGATGCTCCCAAGCCCATCTGATGACTGGGGTTCAAGGCCCCTAAGCAAAACAGAAAAGCAGCAGTCCTATAGTAAATCAGTTGTTGGTGTAGGATCCATTTATCATTTTGCACTGCGGTCCAGAAGTATCAGATTATGCCTCTTGGCGGTTTTATTTCAGCACTGGTTTATAGGTTTCTGTACATGTTGGTTTCTGCTATGTTGGTTTCTGTACAGACGTTTCTTTATCCTCACTGTATGTTGCCACTATTTTAGCACTGTATGGCGGTATCTACGTAGGCTTTGTCTGACACTACTACTTAGATACGGCACAGTGCAACATTCTTATTAACTGCAATGGAAGGTGCGTGATATGGCGGTGTGCAGCAGAAGGTCATTCCAGACTCTGAATCTATATGCCCTTTCCCATCTTACATACACAGCACATGGGCTGTTGTGGGTTAACATTTGACCCTGTGACCTGCCTAATTACAGGGTTCACCCACAATGCATATGTTATACCTCCCAGAGTCACAAGTGTCATGTAGTGGGCACCATGTTGTTATCCTCTGCCTTGTAGTATTATATGTAGTAATATGGGTGCAGCATGTGTAGCTATTGCATCGATAGTATTTCTGTCTTCCATTGTTTTTTGAAAAATATCTACATTTACTTATTTTTGGGGTGCACACTTGCTATTTATAAGCTTCTGTTCCTCTGAAGGTGCCATGTAACATGAGTCATATTTCTTCATACATGATGTGGATGGGCATTCATATGTGCATGTTGTCACCAGCATTATGGTAACGCTGCCACCTAATGGCCAATTGTGTTATTGCCATTGGATAATGTGCACCCAGGCCCTCTCTGGTCACATATCATGATTCTTCAGGTCCTAAGTCTGTGCGATACTTATACTTAGAGGAGATGAGTGTTCCTTATAGACTGGCGCTCCGCTTCCAGGTCTAGATAGGGGCAGAGATGGAGGCAACACCAGATAGCAGGTTAGCCAGAGCAGAGGTAAACTATTCGCGTGTCCTAGCCCCTGGACCTGGTCAGAGGTGGAAGCACCAGGTCCACTGTGAAAAGATCCTCCTGACCCAGGTCCCCATGACAACACTTCAGACTCTGTGCTATAATAGGGACATGAGGGACACATATTAACCAATTAGATCTGTATTTCCCCTTTATATTCTGCATGAGAAGAATTGTTACCCGTATGATACATAACTGTCACTGAGACAGGAAGAGTTGTCATAGGAACATAGGCAGAATTATTATTTACTGCATGTGTGATTCCAGTCTAAGGGCAGTTTCACACATGACAGTTTTGCTGCAGTTTTTGAAGCCAAAAATAAGAAGTAGATTAGAAAAAAGAGAGAAGCTGACTCTTAGCATCGGCTTCCAAAACTACTTACAAAAGCCTTTAAGCAGACGCGCTCCCTCGGGGGTGGATTTTCAAGAAGAGCTGCAGATAGGGGGAGTGGACATATAGCTGTAGTTGCATTTGCTGATTTTTGCAACTTTTTCTCCCTGTCCAAACCCATTCTGACTTCTGCCCTGGGGCCTTGTTATTCCTCCTGTAACATGGAAGGTTTTGTCCAGTTGCTTCCCTTATTCCTTCTATTAGGAGTCTTCCAACCATTGCCTGTAATACATATCTCCCAACTTTGTAAAGAGACAAAGAGGGACACATTGTGTGGAGCGCTTAGCACACCACGGCAAATTTTTTCAGCACTAGGCCACGCCCTAACTCGGCCCACTATACACCTAATCCCACCCAGTTACTGCTCCACATAGTAAATATTCCCCAGCTCTGTGCCCTTATTAATATGCCTAGCTGTGCCCCCAGTAATATGCCCAGTTATGTGCCCCCAGTAATATGCCCAGTTATGTGCCCCCAGTAATATGCCCAGTTATGTGCCCCCAGTAATATGCCCAGTTATGTGCCCCCAGTAATATGCCCAGTTATGTGCCCCAGTAATATGTCCTGTTATGTGCCCCAGTAATATGCCCAGTTATGTGCCCCAGTAATATGCCGTTATGTGCCCCAGTATGCCAGTTATGCGCCCCAGTAATATGCCCAGTATGTGCCCCCAGTAATATGCCCTATGTGCCCCCAGTAATATGCCGTGTTATGTGCCCCCAGTAATATGCCGTGTTATGTGCCCCCAGTAATATGCCCTGTTATGTGCCCCCAGTAATATGCCCAGTTATGTGCCCCCAGGAATATGCCCAGTTATTGTGCCCCCAGTAATATGCCCAGTTTTGTGCCCCCAGGGAATATGCCCAGTTATGTGCCCCCAGGAATATGCCCAGTTATGTGCCCCCAGTAATATGCCCCCAGTAATATGCCCAGTTATGAGCCCCCAGTAATATGACCAGTTATGTGCCCCAGTAATATGCCCTGTTATGTTGCCCCCAGTAATATGCCCAGTTATGTGCCCCCAGGAATATGCCCTGTTATGTGCCCCCAGTAATATGCCCAGTTATGTGCCCCCAGTAATATGCCCAGTTATGTGCCCCCAAGTAATATGCCCAGTTATGTGCCCCCAGTAATATGCCCAGTTATGTGCCCCCAGTAATATGCCCAGTTATGTGCCCCCAGTAATTATGCCGTTATGTGCCCCCAGTAATATGCCCAGTTATGTGCCCCCAGTAATATGTCCTGTTATGTGCCCCCAGTAATATGCCCAGTTATGCGCCCCCAGTAATATGCCCAGTTATGTGCCCCCAGTATATGCCGTGTTATGTGCCCCCAGTAATATGCCGTGTTATGTGCCCCCAGTAATATGCCCAGTTATGTGCCCCAGGAATATGCCCAGTTTATGTGCCCCCAGTAATATGCCCAGTTTTGTGCCCCCAGGAATATGCCAGTTATGTGCCCCCAGTAATATGCCCCCAGTAATATGCCCAGTTATGAGCCCCCAGTAATATGACCAGTTATGTGCCCCCAGTAATATGCCTGTTATGTGCCCCCAGTAATATGCCCAGTTATGTGCCCCCAGATATGCCTGTTATGTGCCCCAGTAATATGCCCAGTTATGAGCCCCCAGTAATATGACCAGTTATGTGCCCCCAGTAATATGCCCACATTGTGCTCTCTTGTAATATGCCCACATTGTGCCCCCCAATAATATGTTGATTCCCCAGTAATATGCCCACATTGTGCTCTCTTGTAATATGCCCACATTGTGCCCCCCAATAATATGTTGATTCCCGAGTAATATGCCCACATTGTGCCCCCCAGTAATATGTTGTGCCCCCAGTAATGTGCCCACATTGTGCCCCTCACAGAAAGTTAAAAAAAAATAAAAACCTTATACTTACCTTCTTCCTAGCAGCATTATCACCAGCAGGACATCGGCTTCTCTTGTCTGGAGGGGGCGGAGCCAAGGCTGCCTGTCGGCCGCCCTGCCCCCCACCCAGACAAGAGGTACAGAGAGCTGCAGGAGGTATGAAGAGCTGAAGGGGGATGGGAGGGAGGATGCAAGAAGCAGTCAGCCAATTCCGGCTATCTGCTTCTTCATGTAACAGGCAACTGTCTCTGCATCCTATGGACGCAGAGACAGCTGCCAGAGACCGGGACATACCTCCCCCGTACCGGGACAGCGGGACATCCACTGCAATCCGGGACTGTCCCACTGGATCAGGGACGGTTGGGAGGTATGGTAATGGCTCAGACCCAGAGAAAGCGACCGGTCCGAGAATTGGCTCTCGTTATGTGAGATGCAGATTAGGTCCCAGCAATGGATAGAAGAACCCTTTACCAGTGGAAATTCTCCGTCCACTCCTGGGACCGTTCAGACCTTGCGTCCGCTGCTGCTTTTGCACCTTCTCTCAAATTATGGGCTCGTAATCAAACAGGTTTCACCTCCCTGCAGAAAACCGCACATCCTCCGAGCTCCAGAGACAGCAGCCGAGGAGGCGCCTCTGATGAGGTCTTATGGGAAGTACAAGCTCCAATGTCATAAGGACAAGGGGGGGGGGGGGGGTCAGATGGGGCCCCCAGAAAGGATGCACAAAACAATCTCCCTGAACCATGTGAAGAGTATTTTCTTCAAGGAGCTTCCATCCGTGTTGGATTTCTTGTGACTGCCGCAGCGATCCCATTCATTTCTATGGTATTACCGCTGCTCGGCGATCCTGGCCGTGAGAGGTGTCGCCGCGTAGCACTTGCCTAAGTGAGAAGTTCTACACCTTCCTCACAATTTTCAGGATCTCTGCTTGCTGTCAGTGAGTACTCTGGTCCATAACTAGTTCTCTCATTGGAAACAATTGTATCCAGTCTACACAATGATCTGTGGGCTTAACCCTTTCTGGACCTGGCGACTTTCCATTTTTGCAGTTTACTCCCATCCTTCTCAAAGCCATAACTTTTTCATGTTTCCATTCTCATAGCCGTACGAGGGCTTGTTTTTTGCAGGACAAGTTGTACTTCCTAACAGCGCCATTTGCGGTTTCATACAATGTAGTGAGAAGCAGAAAAAAAATTCCAAATAGTGTGAAATTATAAAAAATTACCTGAGAGGTAAAACTGACCTGTTACTTTCATTCTTGGGGTCACTACTTTTTTTGCGTTTTAATACTGAAAAAAAATAAAAACTTTGGGGAAAAAATAATTTTTTCTTTGCATTGTCATATTCTGACGAGGGACGATCTCTGTTTTCCGAATGATACCATTTTGGTGTGGGGGATGGAGTTTTTTCCCTTTCTTCGTGTTCCGTGTGGGATAAATATTTTGATATTTTAATAGTACGGATGTTTTAACATGTGGCGATGCCCATGATGTCTATTTTTTAATTGTTTATGTATTTTAATTGTGAGGAAAGGGGTGATTTGAATTTTTAGATTTTTTAAAACTTTTTTTTTACTAATTCTCTAGGGGACTTTAATAAGAAATCATTTGATTTCTTCTCTCATAGATGGTGCCTATGAGGATGAAGGATCCTGCACACAAGCGGCGGGCACCTGCCGGGTGCAAATCCATTTGCAGATGTGGACTTATACACTTGAATGAGTCTGCACCACAAAAAAATAGAAAATAGATAAGTGAAGTCCCCTCTTTGGTCATATCTGGTGGATGCGGACCGATTCAAGTCAATGGGCCCACATCCGCACCACGGAGTACACACAGCTAGTCCCTGTCTATTGCAGACCATCCGTTTACGGCACTGAGCCCTTACGCTCGTGTGCATGAGTTCCTATGTAGCCACAGGCAGGCTCTCCATAGGAACTTATGTGCGGCAGCTTTGTACCACTCAGGAGTCCAGAGGCTGCCGCACACTACATCCGGCTCCCTCAATCCTCGCTAGCTGGGAGCGCACACAGATGCCATGGTTACATCTGATCACGGCATCTGAGGGGTTAAGTGCATGTGATCGGCGTTATCATCAATCGCATACATTAGCTCCTGGTGTCTGCTGTTTAAAACTGCCGGCTCCCTGCAGCTATGGTACCTGCTGTGCTTGTGAGCAGGCGCTATATCTAAACCTCCCACCGCCAACATAATTTTACGTTAGAGTGGCAGGAACGGGTTAAAGAAGCTATCCAGTAATTGATAATGATGACCTTATCACATCAGTGGGGGTCCGAGTCCCTGAACCCCTACCGATCAGCTGTTTCGGGGAGCTGCCGAGCTCTGCTGAGCAATACAGGCTCCTGACACCTTACCAAGCACAGCGCCGTACATTGTATAGTGGCAGTAATTGGTATTGCAGTTTAGCTCCATTGACTGAATGGGATTGAGCCGCAACTAGACCATGTGACCAATGTACAGTGACATCACATGGCCTAGGAAGAGGCGGTGTGTCAGACCTCTGCCAATCTGACATTGATTACCTATCCAGAGGATTAATCCCTCACACATCAGGAGCAGCTGCACAAATGCTAGTTTGCAACATTGTATCAGTCCGAAGTGCGGGCTTTTTGTTTGTTAGACTAGATACAATTGTATCGACTAAGAGCTGGACTATCTATATACAGGATTACTGCCTCTGAATGAAAACAGGAAGGTTCTTATTCACTGACATCAAGCAAAGATCGTGAAATTGTGAGAAATCGAAACACAACGTCCAGTAGAAAGATGTAGATTTTTTTACAGTTTCGGTTTTGATTTTCCAAAATTGCAACGTAATCAATGTTTTTCCAGTTCACTGGCTGAGATTGTGTCAGTATGGCTGCTGCCCTATTTGACGGGTACTTACCTATGGCACCTACGGTATCGCCATCTGTCAGCGCAGCCCCCAGATACAGTCGCTCCAGTTCTAAGAATAGCACAGCCGAGGCCTTCACCGCAGAAAATCAGACGTTCCGATTCCAGCAGAATGATAATCCCTTCAAACGCGGACGCTAAAACAAATCGTCACAGTCCTCCAATGGCGAGGGCCTATTGTAATTGCGCTGACATTTCTGCAGCTCTTCTCCATTACCAACAATGAGAGCCGGGCGCATTTGCATTTAGATGGAGAGATATTTTTATTTGGGGGGGGGGATGTCAGATAGCGACTAATAGCACCCAATCTGATAGATAAGACCTAATACAGGAACACAATTGAATTAGGATTCGTCTTCCATTGTTCTGCGGGAAGGGCGCTCACGCTATCATTGCCGTCATTTCGCCAGTGCCTCTAGTAAATGGCGCCGTCGACGCTCTTGTATCAGCAATTCAGGACGTTTGATCAGTTCAGATTTTTTTTTATTTTTTTTTTTAGATTCCCTCATTCTTCGCTCTTGCCTGGTGCTGGGTCTCAGGAACGGGTGTACAGGGTTAAAAAAAAAACATGGCAATGCCCAAGATCTGCGGTGCACCATACATTCCCCTGTACCTCAGAGGGTTAACAAGAAAATGTCTAATTAAGAAAAACGCCTTCCTCGCCCCTCTTCATACAAATCTCCAAATCTCATTCCACTAAACCATGGACAGGTTCTTCTTCAGATGTTCTCTCATCAACCCCCCCGGGATACAATCATCTCTATTCTCCGTAATCAGGATTTTGGATTTCCTGACACCCCCAGGACTTTATCCCAATCCATAGGACAATGACCGGTCATCACTGCCAGGAGAACCTACCGGCAGAATCAATGCCTCGACCCACAAGAGAAAAGCCGCCAAGATATCTAATTAATCCTGTCGTTGTATCGGCACAATTAGTTCAAGTGTCAAGATGAAGGATTCAATGGCGTAGACTTCTGGTCTCCAGACATCAACCATTAGGAGAAATGTGTTCCATGTTTAAAAGGAATTGCCCTAACACGTCAGAGGGTGGTCGTGTGTCCAGAGGGTGGTCGCGTGTCCAGAGGGTGGTCGGGTGGTCGCGTGTCCAGAGGGTGGTCGTGTGTCCAGAGGGTGGTCGTGTGTCCAGAGGGTGGTCGTGGGTCCAGAGGGTGGTCGCGTGTCCAGAGGGTGGTCGGGTGGTCGCGTGTCCAGAGGGTGGTCGTGTGTCCAGAGGGTGGTCGGGTTGGTCGCGTGTCCAGGGTGTCGTGGGTCCAGAGGGTGGTCGCGTGTCCAGAGGGTGGTCGGGTGGTCGCGGTGTCCAGAGGGTGGTCGTGTGTCCAGAGGGTGGTCGCGTGTCCAGAGGGTGGTCGTGGGTCCAGAGGGTGGTCGCGTGTCCAGAGGGTGGTCGTGTGTCCCCCTGACAGTCACAGATCTGTGATGTTTAAAGGGATTCTGTCAGCAGGATATTGGGTATAGAGATAATGACATCTCTATACCGGCCTTACTGCTGTGATTGTAAATATGGAAGTGTAATTGTTATCAGGGCAGTAGTTTACATAAAAAATCGTTTTTATTAACATGTGAAATACCTGGATAAGGAGCCCAAGGGGAGGTCCTGCGAGCCGTTGGAGCCCGGGCACGCCGCAGATTTCGGAAATCAGCACCGCCCTCCAGCTAATTATGCACACCCCTTCAGCGCCGTCTTCTCCCCCGGCTGCGGCGCATCTCACGCATGCGCCGTGTATACAAGAGTCTGTGCCGCAGCCGGAGGAGAAGAGAGCGCTGAAGGGGCGTGCATAATTAGCTGGAGGGCGGTGCTGATTTCCCAAATCTGCGGCGTGCCCGGGCTCCAACGGCTCGCAGGACCTCCCCTTGGGCTCCTTATCCAGGTATTTCACATGTTAATAAAAACGCTTTTTTATGTAAACTACTGCCCTAATAACAATTACACTTCCATATTTACAATCACAGCAGTAAGGCCGGTATAGCGATGTCATTATCTCTATATCCAATATCCTGCTGACAGAATCCCTTTAATTGTACTTTCTTCCCCAGTTTCTGGTGGGATACACTTGATGGTTGCAGATCTCATGTTAGGCACAGCAGTTTGACGGTTGCTGCTCTCAGTAGGTGGCGCTATTGCTTGAACATTCCAGATCCCTGTAGACCTGTGATATCTAACCTCCGGCACTCCAGCTGTGGTAAAACTACAACTCCCAAGATGCACACTTGCTTGGCTGTTCTCAGAACTCCACAAAAATGAATGGAGCATGCTGGGAGTTGTAGTTTCACCACAGTTGGAGTGCCGGAGGTTAGCCATCACTGCGGTAGACTGTCTCTAGAATACAAATGTTACTCACCTGTCTTGATCCAGCGCTGTATACACTGCCTTCCTTCAGTCCTATAACTCGCTCTGTCTCTCCTCCTGCGCACTGATGATGTCACCCAGACGGGTTATTTAAACCCAGCTCGGTGTCAGGATGCCAACTGATTTCACGGGTTGTTCCTCTTACACTATCTGCCTACCTCTGCTACATCAGCTGTCCAGCTCTGCTACTTTGGCCCAGCCACATTGATCATCCAAGAATGCTGCACCAGCACTGCTACATCAGTCCTTAAGTTCTGTTACTTCAGCTCTTCAACTACTATAGGTCACATTAATTCTCCAACTCTGCTACACTGTCTGCTGCTTCATTGACGGCAGCACCACGCCTCCAGTTCCCCAACACTAGATCTACAGCTCCACTACATTAAGCCTCCAGCTCTGCTACACCAGGCCTCAGCTTTACTACACTGTACCACCACCTCTGATACACCAGGTCTTCTGCTAACTCTGCACCATCAACGTTGATACACTGGCCTTCATTCAGCCCTGCTACATCACCCTGCTCTACTTGTCTTCAGTTCAGCTTTTCCATTCAACTCTGCTGCATCGGTCCTCCTGCTTCACTGCTACACATGGTTGCTCTGCCGGACTTCCATCTTAATGTATCCCCCTCACCGGATGAGAATGTAACATTACCAAGTAAGTGATCATTCTCGCCACCATCTACTGTGACAAGGCATGGAGGCGCCCCCTGTGGTATGGCGGTATCATTGGACCATTGGATGTAGTGTAGGAAGTGGACAATTAATTTCAGCGCTGATAACCAAACACATTGGGATTTTCTCATAGCTACATATAAGATACAAATAACTACAAAACCCCCAAATTCCACTAACGTCCCAGGTACAACAAAGCGAAAACGGAAAGTGATGAGAGAATATAGCGTGCGGGTGTGGGGGGGGCAGCTGCTGACAGCTCCTTCTTATACATCACATTTAATTGCCACGGAGAGTCTCTTCTTCTGAATATCACATTTCTTCAGTGCATTAGACTCTCAAATGTGATGAGATATTAAGAGAAAGCGGCGAGGAGTGAGATCACGGGGAAGACGCCGGCCGCGCTGACGCTCTCGTCACTTTTAATAACCTGGACTCTGTTGCCACATTAATTGTGGATTAAACAATATATTTCTCTTCTCCCTTCCATGTGTGACACTGGATCCGATTCCATATTTCAGGTTATTAAATGTGACAATACTTTGATGCATTGTATGCCAGCGGAATTATTATGTCCGTGGGGTATATGGCGGTGCGCTGTGTCTACAGCAGGTCCTGAATCCTTGGGTTCTTTATTATACGGATTGTTATCATTAAAGGGAAACATAGGGATAGTTTTGTTTTAAGGCCATTAAAGAATGTTTTGTGGGTTAAAAAATCTGTCTGCAGACGAGCCGCCAGGAAGGGCCCCTCGTCCTCTGTCAAGGAATTTTACCTGATGCGATGAAAGAGTTAAATCATAGTAACATAGTAACATAGTTTATAAGGCAGAAAAAAGCCTCTGTCCATCCAGTTCTCCTGTTATCCTGAAAGTTGATCCAGAGGAAGGCAAAAAACTCCTGTGCGGTAGAAGCCAATTTTCCCCACTTTAGGGGAAAAATTCCTTCCCGACTCCAATCAGAATAACTCCGTGGATCAGTGACCCCTCTCTAGTAACTATAACCTGTAATATTATTACCTCCAGAAAATCTGTGGCGGAAATCAATTTACACTGAACTCTCATCCTCTTCGTGGCTAATAAATAACCGATGCAGATTTCTCCATGCACATCCATGACGGCAAAGCTATCTGTCCCGTGTGAACACCCCCACAAACTCCTGAGATGCCACAGTCGCTACTGACAATGGCATCTAAGGGGTTAAACAGCTGAGATGAGGGTTCATCTGATCCTAGCCATTGCAGAGGGTGTCCAGCTACCCACACAATCATGTACTACTACACCCTTGTAACAGCGGCAGGTGTGCGCCACTGTTCTGCTTACCGCCGCGTTCCTAGGCGCCGTGTTCAGCGGTGATCTGCTGCCGGTGCTTCCCCATTCACCGCCGCAGTCCTGGGCTCTGTCCTTGCAGGTACTGTTTGTTCTGGGATCTACTCCACAGTTTCCCTTCAGCCCTGGCCCTGCTTGCTGCTTCTTCCCTGCAGCTCTTCCTTAGGTCCGGCGCGTGTCACTTCCTGTGCTTTATAGTTTAGATCATGTGACCTCGCTGACCAATCCTAGCCCTCCTGCATGTATATAAGTGGCTCAGCCTTCTTCCCAGATGTCTCAGTGTCAAGGTCCTTGTGTCCTGCTTAGGGTGCTGATGTATCTGCTTGTGGTCCAGGACTCTGCTACCTATTTGATCCCTACCTGCTTGCATAGACTCTCCTGTTGCTGTCCTGGATTGCCTGACCTGTACCTGTGCCGCCTGTCCTGACCCATTGCCTGTCTGATGTTGCCTTTGCCTCATCATTCGGTCCTGCATTGTTCCTCCTGGAAACGACTCGGCCTTCTGACTACCTCTGTATCTCTGGTAGCTTACTCAGGTACCTCCTGGTTTGCCTGGACCAGCTGCCTCGTGTGCCTATCCTCCTCAAGAGGTAGAGACCTGGTGTTTTCTCGGGAAAGCCTATCCCCACTACCAGGAGTACTGTTCACTTAGACAACGCCCTTAGAGGAGGTAGATTGCGTGGCACGATGGGTCCACACCCGCTGGTTCATGACAACCCTATTGTGGCTGGCAGACCTCAACTAGGATGTAATAGCAAGTGTGAGAAAGGGTTAATGGTCTTCAGTGCTTTTCCCTACCCGTACCAACCATACCCTATACCCAGCCATATCCTTCAATTTGAAAAAAAAAATATTAATAATAATAACTTAGTGGTAATAGCTGCACGCCAAGAGGAGAGGTGGAGCTAAATGCAGGAGGTAAGTCTATACAAATTAATCTGAGGATCCTCCCCTGATTAAGTCTGTCTCCTCCTCCAAGGAGCCCAGAGCACCTGCTGACATGTAGTATGCCTGTTCTGGAGAGGCTGAAGGCCCCGCAGCCAGTCCCAGTAACTCCACTCAGACTTCCCATGTGACTATGTGCAAACTACTCCACTATGTTAGTTCAACTCTGCTGCATCAACAGTCACAAATCTCCAGTAACTCTGCTTTTCTATTGACTCTGTTGAATTAGACAATTCTACTATACCCATCCTCAACTCTGCTGCATCAGCTCTGCAATAACATCTTCCAGTATTTTGCATCAGCTTTGCTATGCTGGCCATCAACTCCTCTGCATGAACTCTGCTACACCAAACTCTAATAACTTCACTACATCAGCTCTGATGCACTGGTTCCCCGTTGACTCTACTGAATCAGACAACTATGGTATAACAGTCTTCAACTCTGCTTCAACTACCCCAGTCTATAGCACTTCAGCTCTGCTATACTGGCCGTAAACTCTGCTACATCAGCTCTACTAGTGCGGTCTCCAGTATTTTGATACTCCAGTCTCTGCCATATAAGCTCTACTACACTGGTCTCCAGTTCTCTGCCACAATCAGTTCTGCTACATTGATTCTCCAGCTCTGCTGTATCTGTCCTCCTGCCCTGCTGCACCACTGCTGCCCATCCGTGAAGCACAATACCTGTTCTTCTGGGGAGAATCTTTACCAGGATTTCATGTTTGCTATATAAGAAAAGTATGTGAACCTATTGCTGTCCCCTCCCCATTATTTACTGTGGTGGGTAATGTGGATCAGCCTCATAATTCATCCGTCATTTTACTGGATTTTTGCAGAAGTTAAAGAAAAAAGCAAATTCCTCCACTTCTGAGCTTGTGTCTCATTATCCTCCATCTGCTCTGCGGCTCTTCTGATGCTGTTCTCCATCCTCCCACGAGAGTCTGTCCTGTCTGCCGACGGATTGTGTTCTTACTTCAGTCTCCGGATCTAATTATTCATTATATATCCAGAATGGGGAATTTACACCTCGACCACTGGCCGGTGACCACAACCATCGGCAACGTCACTGAGTCCGACCATTGCCCTCCTTCTGGCCTCCAGCTGTCCGAGCCGCAGTATAAATGGAGAAGTGATAACGATACTGGATCCGGGGAGAAGTCTTATAATGTTCGGGAGATGGCTGATTATAATAACCATATTCTGTACATATCCTGTACCCCGAGTGTCAGTGTCATTATCCTGTACCCCGAGTGTCAGCGTCATTATCCTGTACCCCGAGTGTCAGTGTCATTATCCTGTACCCCGAGTGTCAGTGTCATTATCCTGTACCCCGAGTGTCAGCGTCATTATCCTGTACCCCGAGTGTCAGCGTCATTATCCTGTACCCCGAGTGTCAGCGTCATTATCCTGTACCCGAGTGTCAGCGTCATTATCCTGTACCCCGAGTGTCAGCGTCATTATCCTGTACCCCGAGTGTCAGGTCAGCGTTATTATCCTGTACCCCGAGTGTCAGTGTTATTATCCTGTACCCCGAGTGTCAGTGTCATTATCCTGTACCCCGAGTGTCAGCGTCATTATCTTGTACCCGAGTGTCAGCGTCATTATCCTGTACCCCGAGTGTCAGCGTCATTATCCTGTACCCCGAGTGTCAGCGTCATTATCCTGTACCCCGAGTGTCAGTGTCATTATCCTGTACCCCGAATGTCAGTGTCATTATCCTGTACCCCGAATGTCAGTGTCATTATCCTGTACCCCGAATGTCAGCGTCATTATCCTGTACCCCGAGTGTCAGCGTCATTATCCTGTACCCCGAGTGTCAGCGTCATTATCCTGTACCCGAGTGTCAGCGTCATTATCCTGTACCCCGAGTGTCAGTGTCATTATCCTGTACCCGAATGTCAGTGTCATTATCCTGTACCCGAGTGTCTAGTGTCATTATCCTTGTACCCCGAGTGTCAGCGTCATTATCCTGTACCCCGAGTGTCAGCGTCATTATCCTGTACCCCGAGTGTCAGTGTCATTATCCTGTACCGCCAAGTGTCAGTTCATTATCCTGTACCCCGAGTGTCAGTGTCATTAGCCCCCGATTTAGCGTGTTACCTGTACCGAGTGTCAGCGTCATTATCCTGTACCCGAGTGTCAGTACCTGTATTATCCCTGTACCCCGAGTGTCAGTGTCATTACCTGTACCCGAGTGTCAGTGTCATTATCCTGTACCCCGAGTACCCCGAGTGTCAGTTATCCGTACCCGAGTGTCAGCGTCATTATCCCGTACCCCGAGTGTCATTATCCTGTACCCCGAGTGTCATTATCCGTACCAAGTGTCATTATCCTGTACCCCGAGTGTCAGCGTCATTATCCTGTACCCCGAGTGTCAGCGTCATATCCTGTACCGGAGTGTCAGCGTCATATCTGTACCCCGAGTGTGTGTCATTATCCCGTAGTGTCAGGTCATTCATGTCCTTACCCTGTACCCGAGTGTCATTATCCTGTACCCCGAGTGTGTCCCTGGTGTGTCATTACTGTACCCCGAGTGTCAGTGTCGTTATCCTGTACCGAGTGTCAGTGTTATTATCCTGTACCCCAAGTGTCGGT